>CM026204.1:15476370-15678870 GCA_014839995.1 Xenentodon cancila | reverse complement strand
CTGAGGGGGGTTAATTTTTTATTGTACCACCCCAAGAGAGTTTATATCAATCAATTAATTTATTTCTAATATGATTGATTGGCAGTCGTTGTTTGTCCATTGTTTAATTTTTCCCAGGTTTGACCAGGAGTGTTAATACACAGATAAAAAGACCTTTTCTGATGTTTAGTTATTAAAGGCTGTTTTGTAAAGCGGGTTCTCCCCGCAGCCTTTTGTTGAACCCCTTGTTGCAATACTTGATTTTTATTATTACTCTACAGCAAAACACACAAGTCTTACAAGGTGGTGTTAAAATAAGCTGATTTATATTTTAGTTCATATCACCAAATAGCTAGGTGTTATAAAATTATTTTTTTTCTTCAAACAAACTCACTCTAGACAGCTTGTCTGATTGTTATAAAACTTATTTATAAACAATGCTAGTAAAACTACTTTTTCAGATTTTCTTTTTTTTTTTTTTTGTATTTTTTCATTTGTTGATTTTCAAACAAGATCCAACTTGGTACTTTGTATGCATTTGAAATTCCTTGGATGATTTTTACACCATGTAATGCAAAAAAGCAACATTTGGTATAGTCATACTAAATTACTACTGCTATTGTCCTTCTGATTAATGCCAGCAGCCAACCAATTTTCAGCTGTGAATATCTGCTACTGAAAATGGCAATCCATATGAAGTCAGTATATGTAGCTTCAGTATACATAGCAATTGAAATAAAAATCAGATATTTTAGTATAATTACTATATACTGTAAACAGGACCTGAGGTGATTGCTGGCTGAAGTCATTCAGTGCAGGTTTCTTGGGTTGCTTGGGTCCTGATAGTTGCTCCTTGCAGCCATATTATGAAGAATAATTACTGGATTCCCACCTGCATAGTGAGGGACAAATGATAGCTTCGCTACAATCAAAATAATTTATTTATTTAAGTTGACTGAAAGTGATTTTTGGCTTTTGACTCGAGGAGAGTTTGACACTATTAAATTGTTCATATTATGCTGCAGTGCTTCTCTGTTTTACTATTTATTTTTGTATCCTTATTTACTGCTTTTTTACATTTTAAATATTTACATGCATTTTATTGCCTGTGCCTTTTTAAATCATACATTTTATTTGATTGTAAAGCACTTTAGTCAAAAGTGCTTTATAAATACATTTGGCCTTGACTGAAATAAGGAATTGTAGACCTGTGTTTGGATCCTGCTTAAACATTAATGTCAATAGACATTGTGCTTCAGATATGCACATATAAAAAGAGAGTTGTTCTGCTTTACATAGAGATATATCTATAAAATTTTAAATAACACATAATGCATTGACGGTTCAAGGACTGATCATACTTTCCTTTACTTTTACCACACATAAAAAAACAAAAAACAATAATATTACTGTTTTATATACATACAGATTTTGCTGTTAAAAAGACAACTAATTATTGCTGATAATAATAATAATAATAATAATAGTGTATTATTTTACATTGAAACATACCTAATAAAAGAAAGTAAAAAAATATAACATTTTGTTTAACTATCTTTAGCTTTGATTACAGTGTTCATTCGCTGAGCATTGTTTGAAGAACAACATTTATTTATGTCCAGAGATGCATTCATTTTTCAGTTAACTGAATAATCACTATATCTCACATATCTCACATTTGAATAGATTAAAAGTCTTGTCTCTGTGCTGGCAGATATTTGTGAAACCGAGATCCTATGCTCTCCGGATTACTATTTTGCCATTTGAGCCCAGTTCTTTATTGGAATATGTACATGCAGTTAGGAAAGAAAAAAAAGAGAAAATCTGGTGTATTCAGAGAGTCAACTAACCTAATTTCATTTGGTGGATAAAATTGCTGAAATGAGACCTGACCAACTGCAGATCATAATACCGCCTCCACAGCCTTGTATGGGAGGCAATAAGCATGAAGCGCGCATCACTCCATCTTAGCCTGAGGTAAGCGCTACTCTGGAACAGGGTAAATCTGGACTCATTAGACCATATGGCCTTTCCAATTTCTAAAGAGTCCAATTCTTATGCTCACATGGAAGTAGTTGTACGGTTACACAACTTTTTAACTCCTGTATGTTAAGTTCTTTTTACATTGTGTGTGAGGAAGAGCTCTCATTAAAACATTGCCAAGAGTTCGTCTGTTGACTTTCTTTCCACATTTCCTCCCCAAAGATGAGGGTTCACCTTTATCTTTTCAAGTTTTCATGATGCATTAGATAATTCTTACCAAATTTTAGTAGTTTTGGTCATCTCTTGAGTTGTCACGTTTACTTAGTGCTGACCCTTAATTTTCCCTGTCTGGAATACCGAAAGTTCTTCCCACTACAGCAAGATGCATCTTCCGATGTGGTTGTTAAAGTAATAAAAGGCTCACTGCAAACATTAGAATTAAATATAGAAACAATTTTGAGTGAGAGGCTCTCACATATTTGCATATTTTAAGCCAGATAGTGACTGTTTTTGACCTTGTGTATTTTCAATATTTACAAGGAAAAATGTGAAGTACATGTTTCAGTCATGTGACGCTTCAGTCATGTAAGCAAATCCAAGGAAATGATAGTAGAAGTGCTACTGGAGCAACAAAGACTGTTAGACGTCCCAGAAAACAAATAACAGTAGGTCACTGAATAATATTAATTCTCATCAAAATCATTTTCCACTGTCCTCTTAAACCACATATCTGCCAGAACTCTGTCTTATGATTATACTCTAAATTCAGTTAAGCGCTAATATATTCCATTATACTTTACTAATTCCTGAAGGAAAAGGATTTGTTAATATATCATTGCTTTTATAAATAAATGCATAACAAATTATATCATGTCACATTATGTGAAAATACAATATTTCTTATGTAGAGGCATTAGAATTAGCTAATTCATATGAGTCAAGGAATAAGAGCAAAATATTATTATATCCAACACTTCCTCAGGGGAATAATTTATCACAGAAGAGACTGATATGGTCATTTCTTCACTGCAGAGCAAACCACAATATTGTATCTTGAATAAATGATGTGGCTAAGGTTTTTAGGGGTTGTCGTTTTTCTCTTCGCTCAGTACAACATGTTTTCTCACGTTGACAATTGTAAAAATGTATAAATGTTTTTATTGCTTCTACTAGTTTTCCCTTTTTGTTCGATATACAGCAAATCCCAACTCCTTCCCCACAGAAATGTAAGAGGACATTATTACATTGATATCCATTAACTGTTATAAATAAAAGAGTGCTTATTGACTCCTGTCAATGTTAAAGTGTTTGAAGGAGACCTGAAGTGATGCTTTGTCTAAAATATCTATTCAAGTGCTTTTACTGGCCTGTGCTTTAGGTATCATTATCGATATGCAATGAGAATTTAGTGGGCATTTTGAGTTAAATCCACAAACAAGACATGAAAGGAGATCCTAATATCCTCTACAAACCCAGTTTCCCTCAGCTACTAACACAACTTGCATCATGTGCAGCATCTCTAGCCCAAAGTGCAGGAGTGGGCACCAAATTGAGCTTGTTTGGAGGTCTGTAGCGATTGACTCAGAAAGTTGGCGACCTCTTGGCACTATGCGCCTCAGCATCCGCTGACCCCTCTCTGTCCGTTTATGTGGCCTACCACTTTGTGGCTTAGTTGCAGTCTTTACCAAACGCTTCCATGTTCTTATAATACAGCTGACAGTTGATTGTGGAATATTTAGGAGCGAGGACATTTCATGGCTGGATTTGTTGCAAAGGTTGCATCCTATCACAGTTCCACGCTGGAATTCACTCATTCAACTCATTTTTTCACAAATAGATGTAAAAACAGTCTGCATGCTAAGGTAGTTGATTTTATACACCTGTGGACATGGAAGTGACTGGAACACCTGCTTATAATTATTTGGATGGGTGAGCCAATCCTTTTGGCAATATCGTGTATGTGCTGCATGTGGAGATAAGAATAATCATGAATGCACAATATGAAAATAATCAACATGGATTGGATTTTCAACATTCTCATAAATCACAGAAAACCCATATTAACATGGACCTCTTCTTTGTATTTATAAAATCTTTAATAGAACATTTTCCTATAACATAAAAGACACAGTCACACTGAAATGTATTTGTTCCTAATCCTACTCGTGACAGTGATAGACCTATCCCAGGCGGATGAAGGCAATATCCTAATCCTTGTGTTTCATGATTTAATGGAGACTCCCTTTTTTGTCCCAAAATAAAGTGGGGTTCCCACAACAGTGTGACAGTGTGCCCAGATTTATGAACCCACAAAATAAGTTTAACGAGTAAACATAGTCTTCTGTTAGTGTTAAAGAGCCTCAGTTTTGAAATGTTCAAGGGGCTTAAATGTTTAATGCAGTTAAATTTTTAACTTGTCAGATTATTAAATCCACCATAAGGAATTTCAGTTGAGTGTACAAGGTCAGTGAAATGTATAAAGTAATCATCAGTTGGGGACAGTTCGGTTTCCACTCAAAGCAAAGTGCTTCTTCTGTATCCGATTTCTTTAACTGTCCTTGGATTCCCTCTGGTTTTACTGAAAAACCACTGTTCTTCATTCACTCACACATGCAGCTTCAAGGCTGCAATAATCTGCTCAATTAGGAAAATAAAACCAGAGTGAAAGCTGCATATTAGGGCAGAGATGTAGCAACTTTGTAAGGCTATGATTTTAAGCTCACATAGCCAGTTAACTAATGAAATGCACTGCCACAACCTGGCTGAAAAAGTCTCCCAAAAGAGAGAGGCCACATATAGTTTCATCAAATAAAATCAGAAAAAGATTAGAGTGAATCTATGAGTAGATCAGTATGCAGGCCATATTTGGATGAGGGGCAAGTATGAGCGCAAGCACCAAGAACAAACTAATCTCAGGTACAGCATTTGCCGATTCGGAAAGAGAGAGAGAGGGGGGGGGGGTGTTGCAGGTGTGATTTGTGACCTGCTGAGCGCAGTTTGCACCAGTGCGTTACAATTCTGACGTGGCCTATGCTCCGCTCACAACCTCCTAGAGTAGAGAGAAAGAGGAGAGAGCAGAAAAGGCCAACATGAAGACCGAACTGGGAAACTGCACATCATTACAATGCCCTGCAACTCCACAGCTGTGAAGTAACCATTAACAATTCATGTTCAAGTTTCAAACTTATCTAACTGGAATGAGATTTTGTCTTTAGTTTACTGGCTAACGCGCAGCCTAGCCTGAAGTCATGGCATTGCTGCAACATTTTAGCTTCTATCAGCTTTTTGGTGTCATTTTTCTACTTTGTGTTCCCGCTTCTGCTGACCTGACATTGTGAAACTTTGCTGAGGTTTATATAAACAATGTATTGAGTTATTGCATTCCTACTGAGACTCAGCGGTAGTATACTGACAGACATTTCAAGACGTTACCTGTAAATTAGTTATTTATTTATTATATTTATTTTACGATCAGTCCATATGACAATTAAAATAAGAGCCATCAGGGACTTATGACGTCAGTCAATTCAAAGTTTATTTATATAGCACATATAGCATCAAAGTGCTGTACAAATTGCATAGTTAAAACAAAGCGATGTTAACATAACAACTACACTCAGCATGATAAAATAAGAATGAAACAAAAGTCAGATAAATAATTAAAATGAAGAATCATGGGTAAAGAAAGTGCCTGCATGATAAAAACACATTATGATTACTCGGGGAAAAAAGCCAATGTTTTGGTAGGGCGGTGCCATGCTTTTGAGACACTTAAAAATAAAAAAAACAAAATCTTAAAAGGGTTTCTGAAATGGCCAGGGAACCAGTGTGAAGAGGCCAGTTCAGGAGTAATTTGATCACGTTTCTTTCCAGTAAGAAAGGAAGCTGCTATGTGTTTTGTAGGGCCTGTATAAAACCATAAGCAGAGAATACTCTCTCAAAGTCTTGTGAAGGGAGGTAGGCTTTAACCTTACTGAGAAGTCTTAGTTGAAAAAAAATAGTGTCTTGAACCTCAAACTAATGTCTTTATCAAATTTAAACGACAAACAAATAAACATCACACTAAGGTTCCTTGTAGTTGCGTGGCTTTATTGGCAGATAAATCTGAAGATCATCTGCAAAAGAATGAAAAGAGATGTCGTGCTTGTTCAAAATAGGTAAGTAAAGAGAATAAAACAATAAAACCTATGTGTAGCCTTGAGAAACCCCATAACTGATTGGGGACATAGCTGAAACACAGCTATATATATATATGTGTGTGTGTGTGTATGTGTGTGTGTGTGTGTGTGTGTGTGTGTGTGTGTGTGTGTGTGTGTAGTGTGTGTGTGTGTGTGTGTGTGCATGTATTTATTTACCTGTGTATCTCTCTGTCTGTCTTTAGTTATTTTTATTTTCCAAGGGCTGCCTTTTAAGCAGATGACCCTCAGCAAATAAACTGAATTTATTTAAGGTCAGAACAAAATTTTTAATGTATATTTTATACAGAATGTAAAAATGGTTCCCGAACGGAAATGATAAAACAACATGAATATCCAAGCCAAAAAGCTGAATTACTAGAATGAATAAAATGCTTTCTTTGCTTTTCTAATCTGGAAAATAACATCTGACACAGATATAGATTGTCAGAGTGATAGCATATCATCCCATTACAAGTGTTTTATTGGAATTGCCTGAATAATTCATGCTGTGAAAGTTATCCCTCATCTTTCATCTAACAACCATACGGTATATTTATGGAAGAAAATTTAGCATTAGGAGGTAGCAGCACAAGCATAAATTCTTATTATAAATTATTCTTCTTAGGTAAGATTAAGTGTATCTAAAGGTGTGCCAACACTATGACACATCTGTAAATTTGTGATTAAGATACTGGTGACAAAGATTTGTCCAAGCATTCTATTTTCTTTTTTTTTAGGAAGTTCCTGGCCTACTAGTGAACATTAAAGGGAGCCAAATGTATACAGAAATTAATTAATGCTCTGCTAAAAATAAAATACAACAAAATTAGAATGAAGATTATTTATTAATATTAATTAAAAATATGAAACCCAAACATCTCCATATTGACTTTGTTTTTTATTTTCACTCTCTTCTTAAATTTGAATAGGAGCGAGTATTTTACCAGCACACTTGAACTGATGTAATTTTTTATACTTGATTGATTATATTGTAAAGAAGTTATAATATTAATGCATTTTTTGGATCCAAAATGACACATTTTCACAAATATTGTAATCCATTTACTTGTAACCTAATACAGCCTTACATATGAAATAATGCACAAAAAATACTTGTTTCTAGACTTTTAAGTGTTTATCATGCATTGAAATGATAAAAACCTCTATGTCTTCTGTTACAATTTACAAATAATAATGAGATTATATATTTTGTATTATTAAGGAAGAATGGGTATTTATCTTTTATTGCATTTCTTTTCATCCTATAAAACAATTCTTTTACAAAATGTTTGCTTCGAGGTTTTTAACCCACCAAGTGCCCCTAGAGGTCAGTTTTTTTATTTATCGCCACAAACACCGGAAGTTAACGTGACTCAGTCTGTGTCCGACCAGCTACAACCAGACTGGAGGCCATTCTCTGACCCCGTGATTCCTCCATATGTACCGGGGAGGATAGTGAGAACTATTTATTGCCTTTTGAGCGCATAGCAAAGACCTGGAGATGGCCAGAGATTGAGTGGGCCTGTCGACTCGTCCCGCTGTTATCAGGAAATGCATTGGACGTCTACACAGCGATGGACGAGGACCAACCACACTCCTACCCAGCAAAGTTTGACATTTCACTTGAGAACTACAGGCAGCAGTTTTGTGCTTCTGCAGTGCCAGCTGGAGAACTGCCAACAGGGACCTTTCACCATCTCAAAGAACTCTGCTGCTGTCGGACCTGGCCAGGTCAGCACTCCACGGAAGACATGGGTGAGACCATGATCCCCGAACAGCTCCTGCGTGTACTTCCCACTGATGTCTGCACCCGGGTGAAGGAGCAGGAGTCGACCGATGGTCTGTCTGCAGCAAAGCTCGCTCTACAGTATCAGAAAACAGGGTCATCAACCTTATTTGCTGACTCTTGGGGTTCTTGAAAAAATTTACCAGAGGGCATAGACTAATTCTGTTTTTTCTTTTACCAGGTCACATTTTTCCCTCCTATAAGTACTTTTTTGAGTCTTAATCACTTCTGCCATGACATCCAATGTAGCTCTGCAGGCCAGTTTAAAAAAATAAATAAATAAATAAAATCTTCTTAAATAAGGTTGGACTAAATCTGTGAGTAATTGTTAAAATATGTATAGGATTTCTTGTTGTAATACTGTATGTCAATTAAATTCCATTCACTTAGTTTTTCACATGACTATGTTTGTTTCAATTGTTAGTGCAGGAAACTATAGTTTTCTTTAAAAATAATACAGCCTTTGACTAAGTTCACTGTACAGCTTTCCCTCTCTGCCTGAAGCAGTATTTTGTTATCACAGCTGTGCCTCCAGATTGGTTCACTTGTCTGTAAAGCCCCATCACATTAACAAACTGAAAGTATTTATTGTAAACTACGCATATTTAATATTACTGCAGGCCATTTTACAAAAACAGTATATAATGTAAATCACATCATCAGCATATGTTTGATCTTCTTTTAGCCCTATTAAAACATGTTAAAGAAGGAAAGTAAAAGAAAAAGTAAGAAAAATTCTCCTGTGATGTGGCTTTGAAACTTGCCTAACTTTAAATAGTTTATTACCAAAACATTAAATTAAACTAATATACTCTGTTGGTGAATGACACCTTTGTGTGGGAAAAAAACGAGTCTTAATGTTTTATTGTGAATGCAGTAAATTTCAGGTCAATATGCTGCACAATAGGGTGTGGGAGCATCGACAAGCAAAACAGTCTAAATGAAGCTTTTGTTTCAGGGAATGTGCCCATGGGCAACATATGGCCCTATGAGAAACAGAGTTTTATTTCATAAGACATAGTAGAGAGGCAAGAAAGAGGGAAAAATGAACTAGTAAGAAAAATGTTAGTGATAGAAAAAATCTGAAAATTATAGTTTTACCTAAACCATAAAGGTGGACACAGCTGCTATTGTGTTTTTGAGGACTTTTCCTGTCAGACAGCACATGCTCTGATCATTATTTAAAAAAAATACTTGTAGGGTGGTAATGCTTCTCATTCATCCAGGCTATGGTAATCCCTCAAAAGGTATTGAGTCAAGGCAAGTAGACCTCCTTCTCTTGGTTCTTGTAGATGTTCTACCTTCCGTCTACAATAACTTTTTCAGTTCAAAACAAATTTAGCTGTAAGCATGAATTCCCTTCTTTTCTTCATTGCAGTATCATGGATAATGGATAAAGCTCACCAAACAGAGAGTAAACTATTCTAAAAACTAAATAAAGAAAAGAACAGAAAATAGAACACAAAAACATTTGAGCATAAATGCATAGCATTTAAGGTACCTTGTATTGCAAGATTTTGTTGTTGTTTTTGTTTGATTGATTTTGCATTATTGGTATTGAACATGTTGATATTGCAAAGATGATCAATTTTAAATATATAGTACAGATTAATTTAATTCAATTCAATTCAAATCAACTCAGGAAAATAAATCAAGAGAAAAACCTTCAAGCCAAACAGTGGAAGAGAGCTCTATTGGGAACATGAGGCACTATAAGATCTTACAAATAATGTGCTGCTTGGCTGTTTAGGACTTTATAAACAAGTAACAGAAGTTTGAATTGGATTCTAAAATTTATGGAGGTTATTCAGAGAATTACTTTGGCATCCTTTTAATAATACATTACAGTAATCTAGTCTATAAGTTACAAATGCGAGGATCCGTCTAATCTTGCAGATATAACAGAGGTGAAAAAAGTATTTCAAACATAATTAATATGCTGTTTAAACAACAAATCATGATTAAAATTACTCAATGGTTTTCACAGTTGTACTGGAGGCCAGTGCAAAATGTCTAATCCGTTCCTAAGTAGTTTGAGACCAAACATAATAACCTCTGTTTTATCAGAATTTAAAAGCAAAAAAGGTAGTGGACATCCAGGCATCCAAGTCTTTAAGACATGCTTGAAGTTTGGATAACTGTTCTGTTACACCTGGTTTCACAGACAAATATAACTGCATATCATCGCCAATCAGAATAGCAATTACATTAATGCTGTGGTTCTGGATAATACCCTCATCTGCAAAAAACTGAATTTAGGACTGCTGAACTCTCTCTCTTGTGGACATCAAGTTACAAGGCCTAAAGTGTAAATGTGTTCAACTCTTTCACTTGGTGCTCCATCGGAGTGCTCAGCAGGGAGACAACAGCCACCAGTGGCTTTTCACTAAGTCCCATTAAGCTACCAGTGGAGTTAACTGGTAAACTAAAACTTTGCTGTAGCCTGTTGGCAAAACAGCAAATACATCAACCTTGCAAAGGAATGATTTGAGTGCAGTCTTTTGTTGAATTAAAAAAAAATAAAAGAATCTCTCAGAATCTCTAACTGTGTAGATCATAAATCTGATTCAATTGGCCCCTATTCCTCAGCTGCAGCCTTCTACACTGTGTACATCCAGATTATTTCACCACCCTCTCGTCATCGTGTTAATCCCCCCTCCTTCCAAAGGATACAAGGCTCAACTGATTTGATTGGCTTGCCATAACTTTTAGGCATAATTAAGGAGCTCTGACGGATAGTGGCTAGACGTACCTGCAAAGCAAATTTATATTTAATAGCGGTATGTCTAACGTTCTAGGCTAGGAAATGTCTTACTTTCAAAATTTGACAAGCTTTCTATCTCTTTATGTAAATAAAATAATGGGTTTATGAGATTTGAAAATTATTTCATTATACTTCTTCACACATCTTCACAACCTTTCTTTGGAATTTGGTTTGTAGGAAAATATTACTCTTAAGATAACTGTGCAGTGATGTGATAACTGTGCATCACAATACTGCACAATGTCACACATCAATGACAATGGTTACAGATGGCTTTAAGATAAAGTTAGACCACAGAGCTACGTGGACATCATAGCAGAGAGAAATGAGAGACCCAAGAAAGCAATGTTGGAGGAAGCCTGAGAGAGAAACCTAGACATTAATCAAGTAAGAGACTGAATCAGAGTATATCTCAGACAGTGCTGTACAAGTGACCTAACTTTCTAAGCCTATACGGGGACTCGCTTGGCTAAAAACCGCAAAATCTCCTTTTAATTACATTGAGAATAATCAGAATACAATAGCACATTCATGTAAGTTGATAATACTAAAAATACTACATAAAAGATCAGTGGCATTGTAGCAAATTAATAAAAGTCTAAAATAATTTTAAAGATGAGCAAGTACTTACATTTCTGTTCTTTTTTTTTGTGAAAAGTGTTACAGTGATGGACACTAATTGAGCTTGTGCTTACTGCACTATTTCATGAGTGACACAAACTGATACTTTGCTGCTGCAGTCAGCAGTTCGCACACACCTTTCACACCTGCTCTTACTCATACCGGGCAGAGTGCGAATATTTTGGCAGATGGTGTTCAGCAGGGGCATCTTGTTAAGGTGAAGCAGCCAAATTAATTCCATCTGTTTCCATATGGTAAAGCTCTCTGAACTACATCTAAATCTGTGGGTTTATTGCAGGAGGCCAATTGTGCAAGGACAAAAAAAAAAAAATATATATATATATATATATATATGAACGCTTTTATTGAAATTAAATGAGAAAAAAAGTTTCTCAAGGTCAAAGTCAAAGATGTTTCTGAATTTCTAATTATGGATAATGATCAGTAAAATAAATATTTGAGGACACAGTGGACTGGATCCTTTTTAGTTATGCTTATAGTTTAGTTTAAGCTGTCATTGATTCAATTCTCAAAATATTATGTATATTGTGTTTTTTTTTTTCTTCATTTACATGTTCTATTTGTTACCATGTACTTGCCATAAAAACACATATAACATATATGAAGTTAAGAAGAAAAAAAAAACTGAGCTTTTCAAAACAAGAGCAAATAATAAAAAAAGCACTTGTGAAGCTCAATAAATAGTCATGTTTTGGAGAAGCAAAAAGCAGTGACAAAGTCAATTAGAGGTAAAAGTCTTTTCCTGCCAGCTAAAACATCCTACCATGAGGAGCTGTGTGGGCAAGTGTGTTCCTGTGTACAAAGCAGAAATTCATGGAAAAGCACAAGATCGAAAACACGAGCTGCTGAACTGTGGTCAACAACAACAGGGTGGACATCACCTGCAGGCATGCTCTCCTTTAGGGTTTTTTTTTTTTTTTTTGGTTAATGAAAGATAATCAAAAAGCAACATTTTTTTTAAGACACGCACTCCTCTCCAGTAATCAAACAGTAACTTTGTTAGGTAGCGCCACTTCTAAATAAGAACATTGGTACTTTTACTTATACAAATAGCAACGTTAGACCTGGCAACATTTCTTTATCAGTTTTAATGAGGGAAAACTCCGGACTACATGCAGTCTTATTAAATAATCTGTACATATATTATAGTTGGGTATTATTTTTACCTAAATATGTTGCTTTATATAATTTTATCAGCCTAGAAACCTACATGTACAGCTAGCAGATTTGAATTTGCTTTGCAGAAATGTCTTGTCCATTGGAGCAATTAATTATGCAAAAAAAGTCTTGGGAAGCTAATCAATAATCTATCATTTTAGAGAGTCTTTGGGAGGGCTTCAATGTTGACAGAAGCAAAAACATTGTAATTTGGATGGAAACAACAGGGATGGCTGCAGCTGACGAACAGAGCTCATTTGACTCAGCTTTGGCATTGACAATTAAAGGTTTTGTAGGTTGAAAATATTTGTTTAGTTTTTTTCATTACAACTGTGTGGATATATATATATGATGGGTTAATGCTCCATCTGATGGGTTATATATATATATATATATATATATATAACCCATCAGATGGAGCATTAATATATATATATATATATATATATATATATATATATATATATATATATATATATATATATATATATATATATATATACACATATACACATATCCATAGATACATAGCCTTTCGTCTGTAATGAGTTGGGATAGGCTTCGACAGACCCGCGTGACCCCACGAAGGAGTAAGCGGGTATAGAAAGTAAATGGTTGGATAACTGACATTGCAAAGTCTAAAAGTACTGCAATTTGTTCGGTTTGCTGATGATGTTTCTGTGCAGGGGAGAATTTACAGCAGCTTATGGAGGAAATCGCCTCACAAATTACAAAAGCGGTTTGATATAAATAAACTATCATTAAATTTGGACAAAACTGAGTTTATGTGGTATTGAAATCATAAGGGGAACAGTAATGTAAAAGTTGGGATAGAAGGTGTACATATAGACAGAGTTAATGAAATTAAGTTTCTGGGTGTGATGATCGACCAGGATCCAGGATCCAGGATCACAGTAATGAGTTATTTATACACTCCTGCCTTCTACAACTCCCAGATCTGGTAGAATTTCAAATAGCTCAGCTGATGTATAAAGCAAAAACAAACAACCACCAGATAATATACAGAAACCTTTTACTGAAAGAGAAGGGGGTTGTGATTACAGGGGAAACCTTAACTTCAGAACCCGGCGTGTTCGAACAACCATGAAGGGAATGTGCTCTTCAGTCAGTGGTGTGAAGGTCTGGAATAAACGTCAAACGTCCAAGCACGAGTTTGTTTAAGAAAAGGCTCGGACTGATGATTTTCAACAAGTACAGGGATGATGTTGATAGATCGTGGTATTATTGGAGAAGTATTTTTTCTTTTGTTTGGGTTTTTTGGCTCTTGTTGGTCATTGATGGTATCCACATTATAAATTTTGTAGTAGCTATCAATAGAGCTCCGGACCGTGATGTCAGAATTCCCAGCGTGCAACACTCTACAATGTAAACAACGTCACTGTGGCAGTAAAGCTGAAGCAGGCGAGAAGGATGTTTCTGTGCCGGTAAATGGAAGAAACGATGCCCGATAGCTGTTGTGCACCGGGATGTCAGAATATTAGAAAAAGGGGAAGAGATGGACCTTTTTATCAGATTCGTTAAGATCCAGACAGGTGAGAAAAAAAAAATGTATGCCACAAAACGTGCGACCGAGACAACTGGAGAACGCAGGAGAGAAGCTCTCACCAAATCCAGCTGTGCAGTTGCAGTGCAGTTGCAGTGGGCTTCAAGCACAACGCCATCCTTTCTGACCACTATCTATGCCCTCATATGAGGGTCATTTAGTCTTTATGAATGATTCACCTAAAAGGGACCTGCATGATAACTATTTATCACAGACGTATGAATTTAATGCATGAGGTAGTGGCTTAAAATTTCCATTCACATGATAAACAGTCTAATTTATCTGGTGAAAATCCATGGTAAAATTTGATTCTAAGTAATATGCCTTTATTTAGCACCTTTGTTAATTAAATGATTGAAGTGCTACTTTACCTTCTAGTAATGATATAATAATCCCTTGCTAAAAGGAATCCACGACATAAAAGGCTTTTTCAGCCTGGAGGGTGTAATTTTAAGAGAATCTCCAGAGTAGAATGAAGGACAGTTGATCAGGTTGTTGTAGATGTTGGGATATTGGAGGTCTGGCAGCTCCATAGCAGTTTTGATGCTTTTAAAAAGTACTCCTGGAGCATTGTAAGGGTCAGTAATATTGGGTCTTTCAAGTTTGACTAAATATTTTTCTTTATCTTTTGGGTTTCAATGGACGAAAACTCGGACTGAAATTCATGATTGCGCCGTGACTTTTGACTTGCAAGAGCGGTTCTCTTTCCTGCCAAAAAAGCGCTGTAAACATAGCGGAAGAAAGACAACCTATTATTATTATGCCATGATTATCTATCTATATATAAGAAAGTTTACATACACTATATGGCCAAAGGTATTAGCTCATCTGCCTTGACTCACATATGAATTTAAGTGACATCCAATTTCTAATCATTAGGGTTCAATATGACATCGGTCCACCCTTTGGAGGTCTATTAGTTTCAATTCTTCTGGAAAAGCTGTCCACAAGGTTTAGGAGTGTATTTATGTGATTTTTTTTATCATTCTTCCAGAAGTGCATTTGTGAGGTCACACTGATGTTGGATGAGAAGTCCTGGCTCTCAGTCTCCGCTCTAATTCATTCCAAAGGCGTTCTATCAGGTTGAGGTCAGGACTCTGTGCAGGCCAGTCAAGGTCATTCACAGCAGACTCTGTCATCCAGGTCTTTATGGACTTTGCTTTGTGCACTAGTGCAGTCATGTTGGAAGAGGAAGGGGCCAGCTCCAAACTGTTCCCACAAAGTTGGGAACATGGAATTGTCCAAAATGTGTTGGTCTGCTGAAGCATTCAGAGTTCCTTTAACTGGAACTAAGGGGCCAAGCCCAGCTCCTGAAAAACAAACCTCCACCAAACTTAACACTTGGCAAAGTGTAGTCAGACAAGTACCGTTGTCCTCAACTGCCAAACCCAGACTGGTCCATCAGATTACCAGATGGAGAAGCGATTCCTCACTCCAGAGAACACGTCTCCACTGCTCTAGAGTCCAGTGGCAGCGTGCTTTACACCACTGCATCAGACGCGTTGCATTGCACTTGGTGATGTTTGGCTTGGATGCAGCTGCTCGGCCATGCAAACCAATTCCATGAAGCTCTCCGCCACTGTTCTTGAGCTAATTTGAAGGCCACGTGAAGTTTGGAGGTCTGTAGTGAATGCAGAAAGTTGGCGACCTTTTCACACTATGCACCTCAGCATCCACTGACCCTGCTCTGTCAATTTATGTGGCCTACAACTTCGTGGCTGAGTTGCTGTCATTACCAAACACTTCCATGTTCTTATAATACAGCTGACAGTTGACTCTGGAATATTTAGGAGTGAGGAAATTTCACAACTTAATTTGTTGCACAGGTGGCATCCCATCACAGTTCCACGCTGGAATTCACTGAGCTCCTGAGAGTGATCCATTCTTTCACAAATAGTTGTAAAAACGCATGCCGAGGTGCTTGATTTTATACACCTGTGGCCATGGAAGTGATTGGAACACTATCACTATCACTCACCCATTATTTGGATGGGTGAGTGAATACATTTGGCAGTATAGTGTGTGTTAGAATGATTCCTCTAGTTAGGCCCTGTCATAATCAAACTTCCCCTATCTCAGTGCCATCTCGCGAGACCTAGTGTGGCTCCACCATATTTGTTGAACGTTTGAACACACTGGTAATTCTCAAATTCTGCTCACAGACAACCCACTCTCCTGTTGCCTTGTTTCCATCGCTCTGAATATGTCACCTTGCTCTGATTGGTTAATGTGCTAAAGTGTATGCAGAGGTAGTTATAAAAGCAAGCATTGGTGCCCTCCCCCCACTTGGGAGGCCCTACAGACCCATCAATAGTCATTTTACCTGCCTTGGTACATATATTATGAAGAAATTGCTAGAATTATAACACAGAATTAAGGAAAAAAAAAGCTTATTAGACTATAACTTGAGTGGTCCATAAGACTGTAATTAGTGAAAAAATGTTATCCCATATTCTGTCATCTATGTTTTGGAAAACAGACCAAACAATTGTTATATTTTTTATAGTGAATAAGGAAAACTATTAAAACACTACTAAATCTGGATAAAAGTTGTTTCAATTATATCAGTCTGCTTTGATTAAGGGATTCTAAAGTATTTAAATTATTATTTAGGTGATCTTTTGTGTTAAAAACATGATCTAAATGCCATGTTGATAGTAGGTACTGTGAAGAACAGAACTGAAACTGGATTCAAGTCCCATCACGTCTTACACATCCACTTCAAATAATATCAGAAGATAAAAATCCAAAGCTTCAACGCAGATCAACATCTCTTCTGCGGCGGAGCCCATGTGGACTAAAATCCAATTTAATTTTGCCCATCCCCTATCTTTTCTCCTTCTACTGCCGTCAGGTCAAAGCACAATGACGATTTATTAATGCTTAGCTGCTTACAATATCTAAAAACAGTGGCTGACTCATTAAATGAACCCCGAATTATGTTTATTAATTTTTTCCATTTTACTTCAGAACAAATAATATGCCCTTGAATAGATGCACTGAATACTCGTTACACATATTTAAAAAAAGGAAAAGAATGTAAACATTTTCACAGTGCATCTGAAACATCACTGACAATAATCATAATAATTTAATAATAATAATATTGTAATAACATCATTTTAAAACCTGTATAGGTACACAGAACTTTTTCATATACAAACATACATATATTTACAACACGTTGTCACATTCAGTCTTGTGTCCTGGAAACTCGGTGGCATACACACCCACTCACACACACACACACACACACACACACACACTCACACACACACAGACACACATATAAATATATATATATGTGTGTGTGTGTGGGTGTGTGTGCGTGTGTGTGTGTTTTCATATGCCAGCATAATATAGTGCAATCAAAGACAACAAAATCTATGCAGAAGAAAGTCAGAATAAAGTGTTTACTTTCCTGAAGACAAAAGGAGGAATTCATATTAAGTCTATGCAGTCAGAAATTTTAGAGTCTGGCTGCATCTTCCTGTTTGTATTTAACTTCATATATTATCTTTCTGTTTTACGGACACCAAATATATATCAGATTATTCCAGAGTATGCTTGGAGCAACCAGGATTTCACTTATTATACATTGTTATAGCTGCTTATAAAAAATGTATGCTGATTCTGAGTCTCAGGTCCAAAATGAGATGAAAAAAGTCATTGTCATGAGTTTAGGCTGCGTCTTGACAAAAAAAATGTTTGACTCAAGAGATCCTCAACAAAAGTGTTAAAATTATGCATTTTTACTGAACTGGCGACAGCAGCCGATATTTCTATGCAAGAGATAATAATGATCCCATTCAGATTGCGCATTCCTTGTGAACACTTCTGGAATATCAGCACTTCCATTTTTCTGTCGTAAAGCTTGCTTACGGTAAACAGCTCATCCGAGTGAGTGTAATCCTTTCAAACACTTCTGATACTTGCATTTCTTTACAATAAACGACCCCGTTTTCCAATTCAAATGTAGCTACAAATACATTCCTTGATTAACTGGGAGGTAGAAACAGTCACTTCAACAGAAGCTGCACAAAGTGCAAAATGACGCTGTAGCAGATTCAATTTCTCATTTGCAGATACCCACTGTGGTGAAGAATGGAGTTAAACGTGTGTGGCCAAAGCAAACAGAGGCCATATTCTGTTAAAGTACTGCATGTTTCCTTATATATGAGCTCATCTATGCCTATATGCCACTCTGTCTGCCTTCTGACCAACAGATGACCAAAAAGCAGTTTGTTGGCATTCTTTTTGTTTCTTTTTTAAGGGAAAAAAAATTAAACAAATAAAAAAAACTGGTAAATTATATCTCTTTCACATTTTAAAAAAAATACATCAGCACACCACATGTGGGACATGTGGTCAACTAAGGCTTCTGCAGTTGTTGCCCAACTGGGGAAAACTATGTTTTTCTGTGTGATGCAGACCCCCCGACCCCCCCACCCACCCACTCTTCACCCTCCACCCACCTCCAGGCTTCTGTTTTTGCAGGAAACAAGTACATATGACGACAAATAGCAACGCCTCAGTCGTTTCATGGAGCTCAAGACAAGCAGACTCCAGCTGCAGCCAGGGTGAGCACAGACCTGGCAGCTATTTTGTACTAAAACTTCATAAAAAGAGACACTTTTGGAAATTCTTTGAATGCGACCAGTCAGAATCTAGGAAAAATACAAAAAAAATAAAATGCATAAAAAAGTAAAATCCATCATCCCCATTTAGAGACATTTCTAGGGCTTTCTCCATCCATTTTTAAAAATGCTGGCTGATATTTACAAATGATATTCATGAATTACATTTGTCATATGTACAAACATATGAAATCTACAGACATGCAGGTATATACAGTATATACAATATATTATATGAAGGAGGATAGCCAGTGTAGATGACCCAGGTGGGAATGGCTATGATACCGAATATACACCTGGGTACTTGCAGTATTTGCTCTTTAAGTAGAACAGAGTAGAAAAAAAGAGACATCAGGACAGATTTTCACAGTTACGTTTCATAGTTTGTTCATCCATCTTTTCCCACAATGTTGGGCCTGACAAAGCCTCTCCAGCACAGGACTTGATGCCAAGTCTTTGATATGTATAGTCTTTGCATGATAACCTGCATACTAGTAGAAAAATATGCATGTCCAAAGTAGCATATTGGCTTTGACAGAGAGTGTAAAGGTGACTGTAACCTTTGGCTGCAGCGTGCATTTCACTGATCCTTTGCTTTTTACACCCGTGTCTTTTTTGTATAAAAGTTCCAGTCGTCATCGCAACACAATCAATCCAGAGAGGAGTACAATCATCTGTTTTTCCCGGGAAATAAGTACCGTACTATGCATCACACAACTTGTATGTAACGTCTCTGTTTTCGTTTCATCCTGGAAATGACAGAGCGAGACGCAGCAATGTGCCGCTACCCTGTGAACCCAGGTTGTCGTGGTTGTCAGCTACATACTGCAGATTACAAGCTGAGGATGACAGTATTGTCTCCAATACCCTAACAAGACCTGCTTACAGTGAGCCTGCATAAAGGTCTGAAGGGGCCCTTCACTTTACAGCTTTTCACAAGCAGCTGCATGTGTGATCCGAAGTAAACCCAGGCTACTGACAGCCCCGGGCTTCCTTCATTTTATCTCACAGCTCACTTCTGAAAGATTCGCACTAAAACTTCTCAAGTCAGGACTGAGGTTAAAGAATGCTGAAATCATATACAACTTGTTTGATTTTATTAGATTATCGTATGTTCCACTGCTTTAGTTATTCTGTCACATTAAATCACTTTCTCTTTTTTCTGCTTTCTTTTTTGTTTTGAAGTAACATTCAGAGTTTCAGAATTACTATAACAAGTCCAGATTTGGGTTAACAAGCAAAGAAAATAAATAAATAAATAAATAAATTGCCTGAGGAGATTCCCTCATTCAAGGGGGGCAAAACAGCACTTCAGATCAAAATTCAAAGAGCTGCTCTAATGGTGGTTTGTTGCACTAAGAAAAACCAAGTATAGGAGCGTAAGCACCTAATAATTTATGTCTGGTGCTGATGCAGAAGAATGGGTGCATGTTATGCGGCCGCACATGATTGTGGAGCTGTAGTAAAACCACACAGAATGGTTTTACTAAACTTACTACAATAATTGTTCTAAACTCTCTCCTAATCTTAATTACATTGCTTTTACACGATATTATACGAAGTAAAAAAATTATTAAATAAAAAAAAACTGACTGACTTTGGATGTTATAAACAATAAAAGTCATACACGATCGAATCCAAGCTTTTGCTGAGCATTTTTATGAGAAAAACGTCAACAACTCTGGAAGGTTGTCATGGCAACAATAGTCTTTTATCCTCCATAATGAATTAAAAGAGGTAGAAGTTATGCTCCCAGGTTCCTACTAATGTGCACTTGCACATGCCCGATTGGCCAACTAAGTGTGTTTTTGGATACCTTGTGGTAAAAACGGAGCCAGTTTAAACTTTTTGCCAGATGAAACGGTGTTTTCCTGCTGGATCCCTCTACTCGAGCGCAGTGGAGTCTCTAAAACGAATAACGGGGCTTTGTTTTTCATGCAGAGCCGATGTCAGTCTGAGTGCAGCTTAAGTCCACAGCTAACACAGATGTGAGCCTTGTGGTAACAAGCGTCTTACCCCCAGGCTGAGTGCAGAGTGAAAAGCCCAAGTAGGGCATTGCTTTAAATGTTGATTTTAGTTCAGTCTTCTTCAAGAAGTCACTTACACATAATTCCATGAGAGCAGCAAATGTGCGCCGCTTTCATGTTTGCGTAATATGAGGAAGCTGCACGGGGCTTCAGTCTCCTTTCTCAGATGAATCAATTAAGGAATCACCGTTATGCCTGTCAACCACACCGCGATGCTGAGCCCGTTAGATGTGCTTTGGACATGGCTTGTCCTTTTGTCCCTCCGTTTGATGATCTTCGGTGCTAAGGGTCAAATAGGAAAGAAAAAAAAAAAAAACAACTGCTGTTAGGCTCAGCTATGCTCGGTGGGTATTTTATTATCTTCATATTCTTTTGGAATAGCTCTGATAGGAGCTGAGGCGAAGTCTTCTGTCTCTCATTTAACAGACTCAGCAGAACAGCAGAAGAAAGGAGCACTGACAGCAAGAGGTCACGCATAGGCATAATACTGTTTTCTCCTGTTTTGTACTGACGTGCAAACATGCTCAGTGCAAGTTTTAGTGTTCCCTTTTCTTTTTTTTCTTTTTTTTCTGCATCACACGAATTTGCAGATACTGTTACCTCTTTTTGCTGAAACTGCGTGCTTGCACTTCTGCCCATGAAAGCACACTCTCAAAGACGCACGTCAGATAAATACGATATAAACACGCATCGTTCTTTTTTCATATACAGGGCTCATCAACGGTAATCTGATGGAGAAGGTGCATTCTGGTTTGTTACAATGATTTCTGGAGAGTGAGCACTGCAGTCACATGTAATATTAAGACACTAGCTGGGTTAATATTGCAAATTTGAGATGTTACAGCTATTTTAACGGTTGATTAGAAGATCGTTTTTGTGAGCATTATTTTTTGTGCTGTATTAGCTGAAATTTTCATTACACGTTGATAAACAGTTAAATACTCATGTTTCTTATGTTTAAGCAAAACATATGAATCACCTGTGGAAGCCACAGATCTCCACCAACACTATCTAATCATTGTGTGTGACTCCGGCGAAGTCATCGGTCCGCAGGCTTGTCTGTCTTCAGTGAACAAGCGTTGTCCACCTAATGCGTTTTCCAAGTGTGGCCTGAAGGAAGTTTTAGTTTTTAATTGTTTGTTTTCAAAGTTATAGTGACTCTTACTGGCTTTTACAACATTTCCTACTCATCCTTTAAAAAAATAAAATAAAAAGTTGATTATCTGATTGCTATTTTTTTGGCCTTGTAGTCTTTTATATATTGTTGTTGCTGTTAGTTAAAGATTAAAACACATAACAAAAACCCCCAAAAAGATTCATGGTGTAAAAACAGGAATAAAAGTAACTTGCTTAATGGGGAAGTATCATTTAAATTGAGACAACTGCTATTCTGAACACTTATAAATAAGAAACAAGAGTAAAAGGCCCTCTACTTGTAGTTTTCTTTGTTCAACAAATTAAAAAGATAAAGTCTCAGATTAAAACTAAAAGAAACAAAGCCCAAACAAAGCCCAAACAAGCATCTAACTAAATTTACAGAACAGATGTTTCTCTTCATTAAAAATGAAAATGGCCTTTCATAAAGTGTGATGTGACAATAAATATTTAAGTGTAATCCTTGCGTGTGTTTCTTTGTTTTTATATTAGAAAAGCAGAGTATACTGTATGGCATGTAAATGATGAAAGGAAAAAATAGAGCCGTCCAACTGATGAATTTGCAGCTTATTTAACACTTTAGCCGTCAAAAACTGTAAAATGAAACCATTCAAGCAGATTCGCCATATGAAGTATAGCAGGAATGAATAGATCACATTGAGTGTTAAATGAAGCTTTGCTCTTTTATCTTCCCAGAGGTAATTAGACATAATGAACAATGACAAAACCGACAATCTCTTTTCTGCAAAGGGATCGATTCTACCTTCTGGTCACAGTGTCCATTTTAACACAAAAGAGACCTTATTGATTCTGATCTGTCCTGCACTTTGTTCTTCACCCCTTCACTTAACCTAGTTTATAGAGATGAATGTTTAAACGTTTAAATTAAACTACCTGGAGCTTTGAAAGTTTTGTTCATACCAAAGGAACGAGGATGGCACACTCATTTTCTTGCTGGATAACAACAGCAACCCTGTGATCCTTCAATTTGAGGCATGCATAAATAAATACTAATACATCATTAAGTACAGTACCTGTAAAAACACATAAAGGGTAGTTGAGGGAGGAAGTTGCAGTATCGGTTCCTCCCTCTAAATCCAGCGTAAGATGATTTGCATTGTGGCTCCTCAGTCTTGTTTCCTTGATGTTGATTGTTCAGTCATCAGATAATTATTGACACTTGGTATTTTTGCCTGATGAAATATTACACATGTGACCTGTTTGGCTCGCTTATTTTCTTATATTGGCTTTTAAGTATATAGTCTTTTTCTTCTTCTTCTTTTTTTGGCAGTATCACATATTTGAGGCATGAGACAAGTTGAGTTAAACCATTTTTTTTTCCCTCCATCAGTCACTTGGGAGGTCTTTGTTTTGATTACGTTTTTACTTAACTTGAAAACTAGTCTCGTTCACACTTCAGCCTCGCCAGTCTCTTGGTTTTTCCCCACCCAACCTTTGAAAGCCGGCTGCTGCTTTTGTTCTCTAGAGGAAGTCGCTCTGCATCTCATTGGAGAGCTGACTGACAGCCACTTCACTTTGCAGAGATCCTTTCATTATTCTGGCAGTCTGCTGAGGGCTGTAATCTCCAAAGTTTTCTCTGGCACCAGTGGCAGTTTCAGGGCAAGGACAGTGCCTGCAGGTCCTGTGGTTCTCCGGTAGCCCATTGGACAACCTTGTAGAGTTGCACTCTTCATTGTGATGAGGTTGTCTGCAGGTCCCCTTCTGTGCAGCAGTGTGTCGGCACAAACATCCGCACAGGGTGCTTCTGCACTGGGCCACATCGCCACACAGTGACTTGCGGAAATTGGGCTTGAAGACCAAATAGACAATAGGGTTGTAAAGGGTGGAGGACTTGGCAAAGATCGCTGCCAAAGCGAAAGCCATGGGCGGCACATTTGCTGGGTTACCAAATGCTGCCCACATGGAAACGATAGCATATGGACTCCATGCTGTCAGGAAACCGATGCACACTGCCACAGAGAGCTGAAAAGTAACAGTTAAAAAGAACAAAACAAACATTTTACACATTTGTATAAAAACATGAATTCAATAGGGAGCTGTTGAACAGTGCGTAATATTGGACAGCAGGCGGATGCATTCACCTTGACGATAAGTGCATGTGCATTAGTGATCTTGTTCTGGGGGGACATGTGCTGCTGCACAGCCTGGCGAGAGCCTCGCACAGTCAGCAGGATGAACGTGTAGGATAGAAAGATGACAGTGCAGGGAACAATGTAGCAGAAGAAGAAGAGGCAGATGATGTAGCTCATAGCTGCAGAGTTTTGGCTGGGAGCGTGCCAGTTGATGCAGCATGCTGTTCCATAAGGCTCGGCGCTATACTCTCCCCAGCCCGACAGGGGACCGACTGCAAACACTCCAGCGTAGCACCAGATGCCGGCAACCAGCAGGCAGGCATGGCTGTATGAGAACTTGTTACCTGTAGATGATTGTATGAGCGCACAGACAGGAAAACAGTTGAGAGGTTAGGGATTAAAAAACATAAAGGAAAAACACCAAAACAACACTGCATAGAGCAGTGAAATATAGCCCACAGTATCTGAAAAAGAGGTGAAAAGATATTCTCCAAAAAAGGGATGGATAACGTGATTGGGTTTTTTTCCGACAGGCAAGTACGTAAAGTTGACAAAGAGAATGACTTGCAACACAAAAAAGCTCTCTGGACGATGCATATTTGACCTCAGGCATGTTCTGATGAGAGATCACATTGTATACACACATGTGGCGTGGTCATATACCCTGGCTGCCCGGAAATAAACATAAGCACAGCAAATTCACTTGAGGCTAAAGCATGTGACAAAAATCTCTTGCAAACTATCAAAGCTACTTCCAATTATTCTTCAAATGTTGGGACCTGTGCACATGAGACCACATCAACATGCTGCCATTTATTTTTGTTTTCTTACAGCACAAAAATATCTAGATAGGTGCAGCTTTTATATAAAATTTCTTCATTGCTGTGTCTGAAGCCATCATTTTGATCATGGAATATGGTATAATTACTGAATTGAATTGAATTATACTGCATTAATCCTCAAAGACAAAAATCGTGTTGCAGTGTTCATCACATTTACATAATGAAGTAAAGGCTAAAATGACCATCAGCTGACAAATCAGCTGGGCTGTAGGAAGTGTATCAGACACAGATATTTGGATTAAATGTCCAGAGGTCATCAGGAATGTCTTGGAGTGCTGTGTTTGTCAACAATGCAGGTGAGCTCTCGCTGCAGACAGCCTGGGACGAAACTTATAGCCAGCAGTCCAACATATGGGATGCAGAGGTCCTCCTTCACAGTCCAGGATTTTACAGCTGCTGCTAACAAGTACTGCAGGCACTCCAGCCCCTCCCTTCTGGTCTGTTTCAAGTCATTTGTCTGCCTCTACCACCCGGCATACTGTATTTGTAGAGAGCCGCTGGAGTCCAGAAAATGCTCCTGCAGCCACATCTAGATAATCGTGACGCTTCCCAGGGAACCCTCACCTCCCCATGATGACTGTTGCTGTCTGTCTCCTGCTCTGTGACCTTGAGCTCTCCTTTTCAACGGGACTGGAAAGCTTTTAAAAAAGGCTAATCATCAGTTTAATCCCACATATATAAATAAATATATATATATAGTTTGCCTTGTTATGGCAACTCAGCATAACAAATGATAAAAAGTGAAAGAGTTAGCACCAGAAATCCATGAGGTGGGGCAGTATCCAAATGAGTGTGAGAACATGTTTCAAAAGTCTTTCTTTCACCAGAAGAAAGCTCAGCAGATAATTAATAATTCAATAGTTAAGATCATGCTGTTTTTTTTAATGTTTTTTATTCAAAGTTCATCTTCCTGCTTTTCTAAGTTTACATATTTGTACCAGGACTTGTGACATGTGTACAAATGTGCAACCATCTGTGAACATTATCATTGGTAATCTTTGTCTCCTGGTTTTCTTTAATCATTTATTTATTTTTATTTTTTAACTTTTCTTTTATGCAGCACCACGGGTCAAAGCAGGGACTGACTGCTTAATGACATTCACACCCATACATTATATGTCCTAACCATGCCACTGTGAGTGTTGCCTTACACTTCTACTATTTAAAGTACAGTATATCAAGTTGTGCAACACCTCCTTTTTACTGCACTTGTGTCAGAGTGTGAATAAGGGGATAGATGACAAACACAAAACCACGCTCACTAAATCTGCTGTAATTGATTTAGGCACGGGCTTTTTCAGTGCGCAGTCAGTGAGGACGGGAGCACAGGCAGCCTTATCTGGCACCACACAGTCTCTTCAGCAGAATGTCAGCCTCTTTTACACTTTAAGCTGAGGGTGAGGGGAGTTGATTGTGCCCAGTGGCAGTGGGTGAACTGTGTGGTGCTGAGGAAGGGTTGTTACCCACTATAGATGGCTTTTATCTGATGAGAAGCCTCCCCTTACCGATCAAAAGCACCAGCAAATACGATTGGCACATGAAGGATTCAACTGAAGCATGTTTTATACTAAAGGGCTGAACTCAGTTTCAAAGAAAAGTCCTCAAATATGTGCTGCTTACTTTAAAACAGGGGAGCACCAAACTCCTTTCTTCCCCGGAGTCCTGTATCTCACAACAGCGGCCTCTCATACCCATTACCCACCCCACACAAGCTCGTTTCTCTCCTCTTTTTTGTACCACGTAACATGAGACCAAGGATTTTTGTGTCATGCCGTGATCAAGTTAATGAATCAGGTTAGTGGTGGAACCAGTTTAATTTTAAAATGTACAATGGCCATCTGTTTACAGTTCAGTGTTTTTAAAGACTGAGGATTGTCATCCATTTTCAGATCGTATTTTGAATGCTGAAGGTGCAAGTTCTTTTGTTTGTTTTTTTTCCCTTTTTACCCAAGACGTTTATCTCAAATGCAGCTGAACAAGTAACCCTAACCCAAAAGCCATAGAGAAAAAAAGTCAACGAATGAAAGGTCTTACGGGAGTAATGAGCTCCAGTGTCCTGGTTGAAGGTCTAGCTGTTGTGCATTCCCTCCATATGTGGACATTTGTTTGGCCTTTAAAATCCCTCGATGAAACCAGAGGAATTTTCATGTCTAAACTACAACAAAACAGCTAAAATATTTTCCACTGGTATCATTTCTGGATTACTTAACATGAAGTCATTATGTCCCACTACACTGCATGGTGTTTAAGTGGTCAATGTTCATAGCTGTGTGAGACAAGGTTGTGTTTTAAAATGGATAATATTGAGCCGTTACAGCCCAGCTGAGTCGTGTGTCGCAGTAAATGTTAATGAATTTCTATTTCAGTATTAAAACTGCATTATTTCAACTCGTCAGAGATCACAGAGAAAACCAAAGGATGCCTCATAGTGGTTCAGAGTGGTGTACATCATCACATTTCTCAGGAATAACAGAGCTTGCGGTTTGTTTTTGTTGTTGTTTTTCTCATATTCTGTGGTTCACATAATGTTTCCAGCATGGCTAAATCTTAAATCCAGTAAATAGTTGAACTATGAGATTGAATTGTGTACTTTATAAAAACAACACATACAGACACTGACTGAATATGTTTGCTCATAAGCGCAATTTGCGTGGTTGCGGAGTCTGAACCAGGAGTGGTGACATCAAAGTCGGATGAAATGTGACATGACCGTTCTGACTGCAGTGGCTTTGACACTGATTGGATATTTATCCGATTTAGGAACACATATGAACGTGGCCTTTCAGACATTGTCATTAAAAAATCAGATACGAGCCACATATGGGCAGAAAATCATAATTGTGCTGCAGTGCGAACGCAGCCATACACTCTCTTTGTGTAAATTGTGGTTCATCTTTTTCTCAAATGTATTTTATGATGTATTTATATGTGAGAAAGTCCATGCTTCTGTAACAAAGATATCAGTTGTAAACCAGTGGAATAAAAAACAGACAAAACATCATTTTTTTCACTTCTGCTTCTGTCACATGCAGATAGTCTGCAAAAGGCCACCTGAACACGCTGTGCAGATGCCTCAACCACAAGGAAAACCTCAAGCAAAGTGCATAAAGCCATTTTGTTAAAAGTTTTAGTAAGACTGGTCATTTGTCTGCCCTCACATGCAAATGCTTCGTCAAATGCTGTCAGCATCAACTCACTTATTAGCTTTGGAACATTTATTTTTCTTCCTTTTGTTAATAACAGTTGTTCACTGTGCGTGTGTGTGTGCTTAAATGGCACTGGTGCAGCGTGTTTGTTCTGTGTAGCCTCTGAGGGAGAGAATTTCTTGGTAGCAAAAAAACAAAAAAATAAATAAAAACAAAAAGAATTGATTACACTGGGGCACATCAATGCTACGATTTAACATGATTTAGTCCTACAGCTTCATCCGATATTCAATACGTGTTTCTTGATCATTCTAAGCTGACCACAGCAGTGGCTGTGTATGCTCATTTGTCTATACGTGGTGGATGCAATGGCCTGGCAGGGCGTAGCCTGCCTTTTGCCCCTGAAGATCGCTGGGATAGACTCCAGCAGAACCCTGTGACCATGAATAGGAATAAGCAGGTATAGACAAGGGAAAGATGGATGTTAGGTGAGCAATCAACTTTAGAGTAGGATTATTTCAGTCTTTATCTCCGTCCAACTCCAACATCAAAGGATGCTGAATGAACTGTTCATCAAAAGTCATGTTATATCATTGTATTAGGAGCAGGTTCTTATTGACAGCTATACAGTTCACTGAATTTATGGAAGAAACGAGCTGTTAATATACAACCTGTATACTTTGTTTAATGTTTTATATACCAACATAGAAATCCGACTCACCCCCCCAAGTGTAAGTTGAAAACTTTTGTCAGCATGCAACAGGAGTATCATTGCAAAAGCTTTAAATTATCACATTTAAACACTAGATTTTAATGTCAGGCTCTCAAATATAAAGAAAAAACCAAGGACTGAACCAGCAATCAAGTCCATTTGAGATGTATGACATGTATTTTGACCAGCCTGTTACCCACCAGCCGTTGCGTTCCTCCAGCAATCCTATTAACTAAAGTTCTTCACAGCCTGGGCCTGTTCAGCACATGATTTGCAACAACATTGTGCCTTAAAATGGATGAAAACCAACTCTTCTTGTCTGGACTGCAGAAATATGAAATTGCCAATTAAGTATTAGTCTACCTATCTTTTTTTTCTGTTTTTGGTGTCGGTAGTGTGAGCACTAAGCAGCAGTTCTGTATGCTCTCTAATAACATGCTTCAAGGGGAATGACGATGATTGTTTTTATCCAGAATATATTGGAGTGGTAGCTTGAATCTGTACCAAAGGTCCCTAATACCGACCACCTTGCAAAAGAGAGGCATGACGGGGAGTTCAAACACGTTTCCATCAAAACAGAGTGAGATTTACTGGTAAAAAAGGAAGCCACTGTACTCTCTCTCCGGCATTTTGACCAGAACGTGTTGCAGAAAGACTTCAGAAAATGTTGTCAACTCAGGCGAACCCCCAACCCCCCCAAAAAAACAACTTGTTTTTACTGCCAAAAAAACCTGTGGTGTGCTCAAGTGTAAGCCGAAGTCCTGAATGTGTCATCAGTTCGGAGCTTGAAGGAACAGTTAAGAGTTTACTTTTATACAATGTTTCTTAACTAATCATGAATTAAGGGAATCCAAATAATGTTTTCTGTATTTACTTATGCAAATATTGCCTTATTATGAATTATATTTATCCTTAGAAAAAAATCATTCTAAATAACAGAGGTGATGCCTTTTTAAATGATGTGAAAGTAGTTTAAAAATAATAAGGAACTCAAGGTTTTATGTAGCTAAGTCTCGTAAAAGTGTAATAATTTGCACTTATTTGCATTTCAAACGCTTATTTATTTCATTATAAATGTTCTTCCCCCTGGAAAACAGACAAGAGGAGCTTTTTAAAAATCAGTCCTTATTTATTGTGTGCAATCATTTAACTTGCTGCAGTGCAGTAAGAACAGCTCTGTTTTGCAACACAAATGAGCTTGAATGAGTTCAGCTTTGACATATAATGTCACGTAAGGTCTGCGCTGTTCATTAGACCTTCACAGTGTTTAGCTGTTCTTGGTAATTCATCCTACAACCAGATGTAACTACAGTCTCCCTCACAAGAACTAGAAATGTCAATCCTTTATGAGATATTAGATTAAGGACTCATCGTAAAGGCTGAGGCCTTGATAACTGTGTGTGCACCAAGTACATCAACTGGACCCTGATGGTCTTTTTAGTTTGATTTGCTAAGAGAAATGTTGTTGCTGAACATTAATAAGAACACATTCCTGTACCATCCTTACCACATTATTCTCTACAGGACAACAGCACTTCCATTCATACGACGGACAGTAAAGACAGTTTAAGAGTAAAATCTAATTATATACAGTTTTTTTTTGTTCGGGAGCTATTCAAATGTACTTCTGAGTCCATATTTCTAAATCATTTTCAAATTACAGTATGAATGGTAACTAACTGACACATTAACACATTTTTCATAGCTAGAGAAAAAAAACAGCGTTGGTTTAATTTGCAGATCAGAAATGAGTGATAAGCTGTGAAAAAAATGAATAAATAATTTCAGCTAATCTCCTGCGAAAACTGATATGAAAATATGTGCAATCGTCTTTGGAAGTCAGTGAAGTGTATTCTAAAATAAAAGATATGAGTCTAGATCTTATGTACAGCTGAGACATTTGGCTCAAAGACAGTCACATAAATAAAAATCTTTAATAGATATGTTGGCTTAAAGATTATTTAAGCTTCTTAACAACATGCTGCATATGTACTGTTGTGGAAGTTTTTCTCTATTAAATAAATACGGTACAGGAGAGCTCCGGTTTGTATAATTTAATAAGCTGTATAGCTGAGAGTCACACAGTCGGGTAGTGAATCTGCCATGTATTTGTCATCACAGTCTTTATACACCTGCATGTCCTGCCCCCAAACAAAGAACTGTTCCTTCTCAGACAAAGTGACTCTTTCATTTAATGCAATTGCCATAGGCCTTTTGGTCACGTCTGTAAGTGATATCCTCCCATCCGGACCCCCCACTATGCAGGCTGTGAAAAAAGACAGAGTGACGTAGTGCCGAATACACATGAACCACTCACAAGGGATCTGCAGCTAAAACAATGGGTTTTAATCTTCTTTGAAGCCTGGTAAGGTGTGAAGAAGTCTCGCCAATTTGAGACCGTCTGCCCATATGTTTATTTCCTTTACAGTACAAATACCATTATACCAAGACCATTACCTGAAACCACATGATGATGGAGTTGTTTAGAGTAAAGTTTTATTTGTCACGTCTATAGTTAGAGAGCAATATGCAGTAAAATACTTACAGATGATTATATAACAAATCCAGAATTTAAGATGCAATAGAAATATGTAGGACTTGTAAAATTTACATGTGATAATATATTATATTGTAGATAGTAGTAGTGGTATCGTGAGATACAATCCAAAAGGGCTAAAGAATATAAACTATTGCTGTTTATCATTCTGATGAGAAAAGAAGAAGGTTGTGTCCTGATGGAAGCAGGAAGAACAAAATGTTGTCCAGGTGACCAAGGTCACTGGCGAGCTTCCAGGCAGGGCGGGGACTAGTGTAAATGTCCTGCAGGTTCTGGAAGTAGATAAGTCTATTAGCTGATTGAGCCACCCTTCTGAGAGCCAGGATGATCTCCCCTTGGTGGCACTGATGCTGGAACTCGAAATACATTTTGGAGTATAAAAAGCCCTGAGTTGTCTGAGTGGGATTTTGAAGGCTTTAGAACTAGTGGCTTTCTTCAACAGGGAACTAATGTGGCAGGACTCAGAAGAAGTCATGAAAGATATGAACACCACGTAGTTGTCAACCCTCTACACCTGCCCCCTTCATGCCTAGACATTGGGTGTAATTCTGCAACTTGCTGCTGAACTTAAAGATGAATTCCTTAAATTTGTCAACATTCAGACAGGGAATTTCACCTCACTCCAGTCCACTAGTTAATTTGAGACTGTTAGGTGGACCTATGACTGTTTGAGATGAGGCTCACCACGATGTTCAGTGTGAAGGGAGATGAAAGTTGGACTACCTGTGCACTGTTGGTCAGGAAATCAAGGGTCAATGTGCACAGCCAAGGGTGCATGCTGAGATTACACAATTTAGTGATCAGCCTGGTTCAGACAATGGTGTTAAATGCTGAGCTATATTCAAGATCCATTGGAGACAATATGTAGAAGGACCAAAGCTGCATGTAGGGGAGAAGTGATGAGGAGGTTGATCAATCTGTCAAGATACTTAATCACTTTAAACTTAATTACTTAATTGCAGAGGTTCAATTCAATTCAGTTAAATGTTATTCTCAATAGCATCTATTACATCTATTAACACAAGTTGTCTCTAGCCGCTTTCCAGAGACCCAGAACATGACTCCCGAACATATATCACATAAACAACAGCAGGTAAAAACTCCCCTAGTGGGAGAAAAACCTTAAGCCAAACAGTGGCAAGGAAAAACTCCCCACAGCAATGGGGAGATTTAAGCAGCTAGGCTGATGGTTTCTGGGGGACAGGGACGAAAACGTGAGGGGATGATGTACTGAGAGAGGGAGAGAGTTAATATTACAATTAGGACTGTAGGTATCTGGTCGACTTGAAGACAGGGCCACTTATCCCATGTGGACCTTCTGCACTCTTGGGATTAATTCCTCTAAGCAATAGGCTCACATCATGTACCATCACACAGAGTGTGTCATCTCTTCCCTATTATGTTGAGTCATTTGCAGTTTGCCTTGAAAAGCGCAAAAAAGTTGTTAATTTCTTCAGTGAGAGATTTACCTGGTTCCATCATGGATGTGAATGTTGCTTCATGGTCCATGATAGAAAGTAGCTCCTGCCATAATCTTGTAAACCAGTGATCCAGCGTCCTCTCTTTTTAAGGTCAGACAAAACAGCGTACGTGTCTGCACTGAGGACAATAGATTCATGAGGGAGGTAGAATGGTTCCATCCATCCATCTATTTTCATCTGCTGATCCAGGTCCGGGGTCTTTCCCTGGGTCTCCTCCCGGTGGAACATGCCTAAAACACGTCTCTAGGGAGGCGTCCAGGGGGCATCCAATACAGATGCCCAAGCCACCTCAGCTGACCCAGCTTAGATTTCAATTATGACTAACAGCATTCTATGACTTAACTTTTTTTTTTTTTTTTTTTTTTAACAGCACCTTAATTCACCAGAAACCTGCAAGCAGGTTGTCCTAGGAAACATACTTAATGGTAATAGGGACCATTTCTGCAACATTTCACACAAAAACTAGAACGTGTAAGAATTTTCTCTTGATGTTGGGACAGTTTAACAATTAGTCTCTACTTCAAAAACATTTACGAGCTATTCCAAAAGCACACAAGCTTTTAATTGCAGCAGAAAAACCTATCTATGAAATATGAAGGTGTGAGGGTTCAGGTGAACCAGCAGGTGAACCAGCAACATAAAGACCATTCAATTGTATAGAATTCCCTACAAGAAGTTAATTCGTAACTTGGATTTTGGGTTATTTTGGTTTACATTTGATACACTTTGGGCGATGAGTATCATGGCGAACATTAAAGAAAGTAAAAATGAAAAAGCTGTATTCATTCAAAAATTAAGAAACATTTGAGAAAAGATATTCAGGCCAGACGACCATTAAAGACAGTCTTTAAAATCTAGAGAAGAATCTTAATACCTCTCATCTGGTAACTGTACCATAAAGGGAATGAAGGAGCCAATACAGTTGGAGCCAAAACTTCAGTTGTTTGTGGCTGTCGCTATCAATGACTTCTAAAAATAGTCTTAGTCTTAGTAATTTTAACTTGCGGAACCATACAACTGGTAAGTGGAGTTGCAGCATCTTTTTTCTGATTCCTAGGAGAACAGTGCTGGTGGGGGACCATTGATCTGCATCAGTGAGAAAACTGTGAATAAAGACATTAAAGTCTGCTTACGTTCATAAATTAGGGTGACTCATGTGTTTGCGTCAGATGACAGATTGCTGTTCACTGGCTGAGCTGTCATCACACTGCAGAAGTTATTTTTTGCCTCGTATTGTAGCAGTTACTATCAGCGGCAACCTCACATCTCTTTGGACTAAAGGGTTCGACCAAGATGCAATCATATTTGTAATCTTGTAGCGCCATTCAGTGTAAAGTGTAGATTTTACTGAACCAAAAGCTGGGTTTGTTTGTTCATTCTGCACTATTGCAGAAGCATAAAGAAGCACTATTGCACACACATGTTAAAGGACCCAGTGAGTCTGTAGACATAAAAGCATGTTCTTTTAAATTTTTTTAAATTACTTAAATTAGTTTCTGTTAAACTACAACATCAACTGAAAAAAATGGATGTGACACTTATTGAGAAGAGGCTTTTAAGTAGCTAACATAAGAGAAATGTCTTTCTAATGGCATTCAACTGAACATGAAGTTGTTCTCAGCAGTTTCATTGTGCTCGGTGTAACAAATGCTGCAGTCTTAACTACGCACTTCTCCTAACTTGAGCACTGGACTTTAGGACTTACGTGGCATTTATATGCTGTCGGTTTATTTTTAATTGGCGGATAATAGCAAACTCTACAACACCCGTGATAAGAAGTGTGAATAATTGATAGCAGAGAGTAAAGTAAAAGTACAGTAATAAAACTGAGTTGTAAAAATAAAAAAGAGTTGTAAAATATAGCAGTAGCAGATGTAGTTTGGTTACACAAAAGTTATGTTTCAAATTGTGTAGTCTGTACACTTTATTTTTATTCGTTATATTTTCTGGCAATAAAATGACTTTTTTTATGTGTTCAGTGATCAATTCCTGCTGATATATAAATAAATAATTTTTAAAATATGTACTTTATTGACCAAACAGGAACAGCAGAATGTTTGCGGTTTAAGTCTGCCTAAAACACTCGGTTTGACTTCAGATACAATAAAAGCATAAATAAGTCGACGTTTTTTCTGAATCCACATATGAGTCTCATCCTCCATCCTGCTACGTCGTCTAGGTACACATTTTATTTGATAACAGGAGCTTGTTAGGTACAATTATTTTTCTTGCTGTTTTCATGAATGAACCAGAACTTAGACTCAGAACAGATGTAGAGTGTAGTGACTGACTGAGCTGTCACTGACCATATTTTCAGACTTTGTTGGATATGTATGGGGGTAGGTGACACCTCGGTTTCCGCCACTGCAGCATTTCCAATGTTTTCTTACTGCATCTTGGTAAAGAGGCTGCTTACTGCAACGATTTCATACGTAAATTCTGTATTTTTTTTCTTTTGATTGACATGAAATTCATGCTGATGAGTAAAAAAATCACAGCAAAATTTTAATTTGTATAAGAACTCTAGTGATGCAGTTCTGCAGATGGGTGATATTGTGCTTTTAAAGGAATTGGTCCAAACCTAAATATATTCTTCATTCAAAACCCAAAATCAATGTGGAAAATCTAATTAAACTCTGTTAAGAAACAATTCAATTGTGTAATAGTGGAATAATCATATAAAATATACTTATGCAAAATTAAAGTGAAGTAAAATATATCCTAAGACATTGGATACAATCATTTGCACATGTTTGAACAGTCCTAACATTAATGTTTAAGATCCTAATGTAAATAAACCCTATGATGAACTCCACCTTAATCCCTTCAGGGGATCCCTTAACTTAACTTAAATATGGTAAATAGCTTTAACATAACCTATTGTTGCAGCTTGTGCGGAATCAGAAAGTGTAACTTGAAGATAACGTTGGGATTACCGTAGTTTGGGCAGCAGACCTTGAGCCAGCAGACACAAGAGAGCACAGTGAGGTTGGTCAGACTGCACAGGCCAAACAAAACACCACAGAAGGCATAGAAAGTGCAGGTCGTCATGTTAAACAACCACCTGAATGGAGACAAAGAGACACAAGAAGACATTTCTTACTGACTAACATTCTGCTATAAAGTCAAGTTTTCCCTCCAAAATCCTTCAGATAAATTTTACCAATCATATCTCGGAGATGAGATATTTTCTGGCTTCTTTTCAGCCACATACAGCTGCGGTGAGGAATGATGCACTTTGACCCACCAGTGCCACACATGACAACTTGCATGTATATATCCTCAGGGGATCAGAGGGGAAAGCAGGGAAGGTCACTGCATGAAGCAGGAGACATATGAATGACAAAGGTGGCATCTATTGTGACATTTCGACTGTTTTGTCGGACCTCAGTGGTATAGCCGGTGTTTTCACTTTATGAAATGTGTGTGTGAGTGTGAGTGTTTGTGTGTGACAGACACCTCCTGTAGTTAACAGGACCATCTGCAGTCTTATTCTTTTGATATCAGATAAACCTACAAGGTGATGGACACCCCATAAAGCCTCAGAAATAAGTTCCATCACGAAGGCAAAGATGAGTGCTCTGAGCCGAAGGCATCAGCTAATGTTCATAAGTGAAAACATGTTGTACAGTATTTCACATGAAAAGGTCACTGGAGATCGAACTGCTCGTTTTGCAGTACAATATAGTTAAGTGCAGCCGATTGCAGTCAAGTGCTTTTCTGGCTGGGATAAAGCGAATCATTTTTTGTTGTCTTCAGTGTGGGTGTTTAATTCCAGCTTGAAATGTGCTCATATGAGGTGTGAACGGCCCTTGAAAGATACATATTATAATTTAAAATGAGTGTTTGGTTAGATAATCATGCAGAAAGAAAGAACTTCCTGAGCAATAAAATTAATTAAATGGGAATATTATCCCTATTTTAAGTTTTTACATTAGTTAGTCAAGTAAACACCAGAGGAAGTCAGGAGAATCAGCTCCAGACTTTATCTGCTGTTTCCCGATCATGGTTGCTCTCATCAGCGAGAGGCGCTCACATGCTCACAGCAGGAAACACTCCAGAGTGGTGCCTGGGCATAATTAACGGCAGGGAAAAAGACAATTGCTGTGGAAATCACAATGTTTTGTTTACAGCATGCTAAGCATTGTGAAAGAGGCTCGACTTTGTGTAAAATTTAAACAATTTAGTAATTAAGAAATATCTGCAGTTTTATTCACCAAGTGGGAAGCAGCATGCAGTCGCTTACAAAGCAAGAGCTGTTACAAACATCGAACTCACTGTGAATTATGCAGAGAACGCTTTCAACACCAGTCACATTCGCAGTTTCAGCGAGAAAATACGTCTAATGCTAATGTCGTATTGCTCGTGCTGTCTACTTTTACCTGCATCATTCAAGTTTATGGCTGAACTGTTCTAGTCGCGTTTTGATTTTTCATTGCATCTCTTTAAAGTGAAAGCTAGTTTCCATAATCAAGAGGTGTGAGCAGTTGATTCTGTAAAATCCACATTCGATGCAAAGTCACAGTAGCACTTTCAAAAAGAAAACATGTCTGCTAACACGATGCCATCTTAAACAATCCATCGTCTCTTTATAAACTTTTTAAGTTGTACTAAATGACCTCTGAATTGTTTGTTTTGCGCTTTGACCTTCATTTCAGCTTGTTAAGCTCGTCTCACCTGATCTGACTTGAGTGTTTGCTGATTATTGGTCCGTTCATATTACCAGACTTGTTTTTTTTTTTTAAATCTTAAGTAATTTTGCTGTCCACATTAGGGAATCACACACTCACATGCTCACTCATAAGTTGTTATATCGCAACTATAACTGTTGGTCATCGAAAACGACTCTGCGACATGGTGTAAAGCATATTAAACAAATCTTTGAGTTGTTCACACTTGAGGATTTAGTGACAATTCTCAATCACCACTCCTGTGCTGAAATCAAGGCTAAAATCATCTAGTCTGAAAAATTCAAGGAATTGGAAGATTCTCCATGATGGCAGAGAGTTAAATGTTTCTGGGGTACATGAGGAGAGAAAGTGCAAAGAAGCCTAAGTTAGCATGATGTAAAACAGTCCTTTGTTATTCTCGTTGCCTTATTTCTTTCCCCCCCAGGAATAGGCCATACGGAACAAGGAGAAATGGAATAAAGAATGAATGGACAAAAAGAAAGCGTGATGGGAAACTGAAGGGCTACTCACATGTGAGCAAAGGCTGAAGGAATTGCCAGTGGAAAGAGCGTCATAGTCATGCTGAGGTCACTGATTGCCAGGTTGACAACAAAGAACTCCGCAGGCTTCAAGGAGGACTTCTTTCTATAGGCCACAAACAGCAAGATCCCGTTCCCCAGCATGGACAGGACACCTGGGAGACACAAAGGTGGCGTATAAAAGCCGTTGCACCTGAGTTCACATTCATACACAACAATAGCACAAGAAAATGTATCTTACCAAAAATGGTGTAGAGCGTTCCCATGAGAAAGTCATTGTTTTTTGATATTCTGGACAAGAAATGAAATGTTTCGGAGGCATTTCCCATCTGGAGCAAAGAGAGGAAACAGATAGGAGAGAAACAAAATTGTCAGAAAGTCTGTTTTTTTATTTGAAAAAAAGAAAAACAAAAAACAAACGCTTCCCCTACAAAGTTGCACCACATATGTAATGAATGATCATTTTCATTATGGATATCTTGAGAAAATGCAATTACCTGCAAAGAGAAACGAATGTGCTTCAACATGGTTTTTCAAATTTTAACAGTCACATAAACGTTCATAAGCCTACGTCTCCACCTCATTCCTGTTTTAATAACTCAAAACCTCATTGTCTTTCCAAAGAGATAAGAAGAGGGTGCAGAAATTCAATGCCATCCTTCACTTCAAGATCAGTCTCATCTCAGAAATTAGGGAGTGATTTGCATACACAGCATGACCTGCTGCCAATGCAGCATACATACATTGTGACCAAGGGAAATTGCTGAGGCAATCTTTCTGATGGAATTTATAGGTGGAGATAACATGAAAATGTATTCATACTCTTTCTGTTTGCTCAATGACTTTACCTGTACATGACTTTACATACTAAAGGGAAAGAGACAAGTTAAACCTCCTAGGGTTAAGAGAGGAGCTGCTTCTGGATAAATCCAAATTCACACACCTGTGGCTAATCTTCAAAGAAGACCAGAGGTGGAAAAATTCTTTTATGTTATTTTGTGTGGCTGATCCATTACAATTATATGTGGCCTTTTTGAGGTAAAGTGTAGCTTGTAACCAGAAGCATGCAGGTTTGTTTGCATGGGTATTTATATGTTAATATAAATACTATATGTTATGTGTATGCGTCTGCTTTCCGGCCATTTCACATGCACCACATATGCTGCTGGTGAATGAAAATAATCTACAACACACTGCTATATTGTCTCATTTTTTTATCCAAATAGCTTCATTCATCATTCACGGTTTCCTTAATATATGTGATTTAATCAGTTTCTCCAAATGACCTCATTTAATAAGACACAGGTTTGAATTTCTGCTTGCATCCCTACACCACTCTTTAACAGGGTCCTACAAAGTTTATTGTGCTGCAATATTACAATTTTTTTTCTGCCTTTTTCACTCTTCATATGTTCCCTCTGATGTTCAGAGTTCTTGAGAGTTGGTGACTGTGGTGATAACAGATGGGATATGGTGGTGGTTTAAGAGGCCCTGAAGGAACCTCAAGATGTTGCACCAGCAGCTTAGTGCACAGAAGTGGGTGAAAGAGTCCATCTGTTATATATTAAAAAAAACAAGTCATGAAAATGTATATATATTATAGTCTAGTGGCAAGATTTTAATATTATGAGGAAAGCAAACACAGTAACATGGTGGAATAATACAAATACACTGCTTAACGAGTACTTCCATCAGAGTACACTGTAATAGTATTAAAAGGAACATTCCAGACTTAAATCAACCTGGGGTCTATTACACGATGGTATTGAGAGTATATTGTATTTGCCCAAATCCCAAAGATGAACTATAGCAACTTCGATTTTTTACGTGTACAACAAATGTATAAAAAGCAGTGTTTGTACAGGAATATCCCTCCCGTTCACTCTTAAATCTATCCAAGTTACATAGACACTTAGGAGGAGAGTCTATGACCCCAGCTTCCACAGAGCTGAAATGGTATATAGGTACTCATATTTATGATAAAACAGACAAGCAGAGGCCATGAACTCACCTTGTTTGGCATCTTTTGATGGTACTTATTACAGACATGACAGACTAATGACAACAGCAGTGAACTGAAGGATAGTCATTACCATCTTGTAAAAGACCAAGGGCTGATTTATGACTTTCATATATCCCTTTATGGTTCAGTTTTCTGCATGTAGTGAAAGATGTAACTGCAGAATATCCCTTTGAGGGACAGTTTTGATCAGACTGGGTCATCATTTTGAATCTATATGTTAAACCAATCCATTGATTTTTCTTAGCACTTACTAAGATCTTTTAGTACCCAAACTTAAACCAAAAATGAAAAGGAAATGGAAAAACAAATTGGAGCACACATAAAAAAAAAGAAAACATCCCACAGTAATCTCACATTCCTTATAAAACCCCTAATGATTCAAACTTCAGTGATTTCATGCAGTTCCCCGAAATGTCTTGTAGACGTTTGCAATATTCCAGTGTATGATGGTGGAGCAGTGTTGTCCATAGAAGCATGTAAGTTCTTAATTTCTGCCCCTACTTTTTCTTTCAAAGTTTTGCTTATGACAGAAGGTCTTTTTTTTCTTTCATAGGCGGATGTTTATAAGACTATGTGGCCATATCATGTTTACACAAAACTGGGTCAGAAGTATTTGCACTGTGCCACTTAATTCCTGTTGCTTGCCTCCATGGAGTAAAAATAATAAAGAAATAAACATCAGCAACAGAGGAAGCACAGATTTTACACTGTGATGAGACAACATACTCAATCATGTATTTTGAATTCTTTGCAGCAGCAGTTTCTTGCTCTGAAGGTCTTAAATTCTTTCTCAAGCATTGATTTAAGCAGTAAAAACTAATTTACAGAATCACCCTTTATTTATTTTTATTCAATATATCTACACTATCTTTCTTACCACCTCCTCTGACACCTGGGAGGTTTAGTATCAAACCTTGCTAATGGGAATCATGGTTTGGAGACTTTTGATACTGCGATTTATCTCCAAGAATGGAACATCTACCCCTGGTTGTTCCTCTGATTATGTTTATTTTTTATTCTATCTATTCTTCATTCACTACTTAAGAAAATCATAATATCCTCAACTGTCACGTCCAGCTCTGCTTCCTGTCTCTTGGTCAGTGTGTCTGTCTGGAAGCCATAGAGAAAAAAAGACCAAAGAGAGGTTAGTTGTGGTGAAAGAGGATATCCATCTGCTTACTGTGACAGAGGAAGATGGAAACAAGAGATCCGCAGCGGCAAACCCAAAAGGGAAAAAAGTGCATAGTTTGGTCATCATATTTCACCAAAATATTTCTATTTGAAATGGTATTTCACATGTAAAAGGTGAAAATAAAGGCACGTCAGTGCTTGCAAAGTTTTCAATTATATACCGATGTGCTTCCCACACATTGATGAAGGGTAAACAACTTTTTGCTATTTCTTACCAAGAACACTTTTCATCACATTCAGTGAATATCTTTTTTTTTTTAACAGTTGCTACATGGCCTTCTTGTTAGTAACTACAGACTTGTTTTATAGCTAATTAATCTATTGATTACTGAAATTATGAATCGACTAATCAGATTATAAATTGCACACTAATTTAAAGCATTTTATTTAGCTATTAGGTTTTGAAACTAGCCTCAGATTGTTTAAGGCATGCCTCAACTGATAAAAAAAAACAAAAAACGTTGAAAATAATTTTTTCTGTCAAAAATATGTGAGTTATTTAACTTGTGTAATGAACAAACTTCGGTTTCGCTGTGGTGACTTCTGAATGGAATAGCCAAAAGGAAAAGAAGACTCAAATAGACAAGCAGAGCTTTGTGCACATATACGAGTCTTTACGGCACCCCCGCGTCCTTCTAAAGTACGACCACAGACAAGATTCACACATTTTTAACGTTTGCTTCTCAGTACCGTTACTCCTGAATGGTTGGTGCAAATCAAAACTTTAAACGGTTTCTGAAAGTAAAAATCTGATGGTTGTGTGCTCACTGGTGAGACACAGAGGGCATGTCAGAAAATATACTACCTGAAACAGCATTGGTATAAACTTTATTAAGCTGTTATATTGACTGATGTCATTAAAAGAAACATGAAAACCATGAATTCCAGTCCTCAGCATGAAACAGATGTGTGTCGATGAGTTAGGATAGTTCATGAGGCGCTGTGTTTTCTCAGGGAGCGCCAGAAGGGAGAGGAGAGAGAAGATGGGCCGTCGTGTCAGCCGCCATGTCATGCAGAATTTGCTCACCCTGCCTTTAATTAGTATATCAAGATTGTAATAGGGCCCTGCATAAACATAATGAATAAATAAAAATGTTCCATTGTTCCAATGTCGTTCCATATGCACTAGGAGAGTCTGAGAAACTTTGAAGGATCTTTTCCAAGCACAACAGCGTGATCCACTTCAAAGCAAACATCAACCTCAGACAAAAATCTGGTTCACCCTCATAACAAAACACCCAAACAGTCCAGTGCAGTGAGGAGCACATGGATCGTTACATCAGTGAAACTAAACAAAAGCTTCACAACGCAGGAGATTTAGCTCATCAGGTCAAGATTCAGCAGCCCACCTGGATGTCAAGATCAGAGAACACAGATGTTCTGGGGGAAGAGAAAAAATAATCTATGTTAAAAACCAAAACCCAGCATAGGAGGACGCCTCAGGTTTCACCTCTCTAACACTTTCAATGCAGCCTTGAATCTCCTGCACACATCATTTCACAACTATTCGCACCAAAAACATGAATTTATGGAACAAAGATTCCTACAGCCAATGGGAGTTAAGGGAGGGTCAGGGATTTGCATATGATTTCAACATCTTATAAACTTGAAACTCCCCACCAGTTTAAACTGACAAAGCCTACTGAATGGAGGGCAAAACATCATCAAGAACTAAGAAAGGAAAGGCTGCTTGCCTTGTCCCAAGCCTGTGAGGGATTACCATGACCTGGATGACAAAGAGTCTCCATCAGTGTCCCGTCACGGTGATATAATGTGCTTGATATCTCTTGATGACCAGTGTATTATATAAAGAATCATCATGACAAATTGTTATTTTTAAGTCAGGACATTTACATGAAAAAAAAAAATTAATTGCATTAGTCAGAAGGAAATCATAGTTGTAGAAATTGAACCAGACCGAGTGTGTAGTTGTTGGATGAACACTCCCAGATAATGCAGTTGAAGCTGCACTGTCATGTGCAGCTGTCCTGTACGTAACATTTCAGCCGGACTGGAACTGACCGCATCCCTGTGCATGCTCCACAGCTCCTCCCCAGAGGTACTGGAGGAAGCTGATACAGAAATATACTGAGAAGGCAATAAACACCACAATCGGACAAAACCTGCAAAATGTAAAGAATTGTGTCGATTTCACTGTTTTAGTTGACCGTTGCATATAAACTAGACATTATTCTCGACCTATACAACCAACAAGATAAAAGGAAGGATATGTTTTAAGAATTAGCACCAAATAAATATATACAAATCATTTCAATTACATCAACATTTCTTTAGATTGGAGTGAATAATGGAAGGAGGCTATTCCTGGCAGTGCACAAGAGGGGTGCAAATGGGTGGCAAACTGAATACCAATGTGGGGTTTTATAAGCCTTAATGAATACATTTGAAATATTCCGGGTTTTTTTTTTTCCAATTTAGATTTCACAGTGTGGTTACACTTCACAGTGAGGCTCTCTAAATATTTACAAATGATAAAGAACACATTTCCCATCCCTAAAGGAGTCTACTCTGCGCGGAAATACTACATGCACTATTGCATGCAAATTTCATCGTCACATTTTTATATTTAGCGATCAAGATGGATCTGGCTCTGCAAAGGTGCAAACATTATTAATCACAGCAGAATGAATCCTCAGATATTTGTTAAATCAGCTCTGGCATAATGAAAATGAAGATCGAATCTCGACCCATGTCCTCTAGCAAAAATGTAAATGTTTGTAACTGTAAAGCTGCTGTTATGTGAAAAATAAAGCACTGCTTTCACTTCTAATGTTTTAAGTCATGATACAATTATCACCATCACCATCATAAGGTCTTTAAAGAAAGATACAACCTCAGATTAAAAAAATAACACATGGCCACAACATATTACACCATATAATTCTTCATTAAACAAAAAAAAAAAAACATGCCACTATGCAGAAGCAGTGAGTGAAAAAATTAAAGCGCATTAAATGCATTCTTAATACATCCAAAGGAATTGAGAAGTTAATCAAACACACTTGATTCATTTAGATTAATGCATCAGCAGGAAGTGTGAGCATTGCTGTAAAAGCAGAGCATTGGAGCATTCATGTATGTGTTTATAATAGTGTAATGATGCCTTTCCAAAGTTACAATACATCTCAGGCTTTACAAGTCACAGTTAACTTATTAAATGTTTAAAGACATAACAGTACACTGTAAAAACAGCCTCTCTAGAAATAAACCTAATCTTCCACAAATCTAATCAAACTTTTCTTATTTTAAGCAAAAATATCTTGGGGGTAAGACAATAAATACTGACTCAAATTCATAAAACTAGCAAAATAATCTTTAAATTTTGTTGAAACAACGGTTTTGTTTTCATTTTTTACTTTTTTAGAAGTGATTTTTTGGAGTATATAAGTTTTTTTTTTAGTTTTTTTTCTTAAAGCACACAAACATGGGTTTTTTGGAAGAGTTGTTCAGATTGTCGGTTACAAAAGCAGTTTGGTCTAGAAACATAGCAAAGTAACACATTTAAAAGACAATGAAAATGTTTCAGTACAATGAACCCCTGCCAAGTATCAAGTATCGAGGTGGAGGGGTCTAACCCTTTTGGGTTTTTTTTACAGCCAGGTTTTGAGCACCTTTGATTCACTGAGTAAGACAAAGCATTCAAAAGTTAAATGTGTAGCAATCTGTCCAATAGCTAAAGCTGGGCATAAAAGGGACCTGAAAACAGCTGCACATGCATCAAGACCTGCCAACGTAAATGAACTAAAGCAATATTGTAAAGATAAAGGAACATAATTTGAAATAAGGATAGCCTCAAGCAAAAAATCATTTGTCTTAGTTAGTGCTTGAAAATGTGGCTCTACAAACTAAAGAACCATTGATTATTCAAATGCTGCTTCTGTATTTTGGTTTGTTTTAAGTTCAATAAAAATAAAAAAAAATGTATTGGTGTGATTTGTATCTATAGTTATGTGAGGAAGTATTTACATCATTTTAAAATCAGTAATTACCAGTCACTAACTCATTTAACAAACATAAGTTAAAAAACAACCATCAAAAAGCCACATCCACATAGCCCTCTGGGCTTGCGGATATCCTAGTTGGACCTTGGTCAAAGCTAGGAAAAGAGGCACATGGAAGACTGACCAGCAGAAAGAAAAGGAACAAAGGAGGAACAACATTGTCATCCCATATGTTTCAGGTGTGTCAGAGAAACGGGTCAATCCACTGAGGGAAAGCAGTGCAGTGTGGTTTACGCCATCCAGCCCAGTGAAGAATGCTCTGATCTGTACATTGGAGTAACCAAACAGCAGCTCTACAAAAGGATGGCACAGGACAGGAAAGCCATGTCACAGGTCAAGACTCAGAATTTCACCTTCACCTGAGAGACAGTGAACGCTCCAATGTACGCATTCTGGACAGAGAGGACAGGTGGTTTAAAAGAGGAGTTAAGAAAGCCATCTATGTCAAAATGGAGAAATCTTCTCTGAGCAGAGGTGGAGGCCTGATACACTTTCTTTCTCTAACCTACAACATAGTCTTGGCCTCTCTCCCCAGGAAGCTTAAGCCCCTTTTACATTGGCGGATGTTTAATGCGCAGATCTAGCGTGTCACCTGTCCTTTTTACATTGACTGACGTGGTGGGGCATCCGGAGCTGGCCCCACCAATAACTCGCCTCCGAGGATACACTTAACCACAGGTCAGGTCTTATGTAAACAGGACTAATGCGGGGTGGCAGGTCATGGAAGGGATTTGTTGATCCCAAAACCTGAGAACAAACCACCAGAGGAGTTTTGTTCTTCTTAGTTTTTTTTTTGTTTTTTTTTAATAATAATTATCTTATAAAATTAGAAAACAGCAGTTAAGCATAACAACAGCAGCAGGAGGTCACAGGTAGGGCCTATGTTTGCACGATGAGTTATTGGGAATACGAGGAGATCTGCGAGATACTCAGCCTCAGAGCCAAGGACAGCATAAACCAGCGTATGTCTGGAACCACAAAGGATGATCCATTGTTTTAACAACTGGCCACAAAAATGACAAACCGGGGCTTTGCCAGAAACCGAACCCAGCCAAAAATTCAGATGTTCATCCATTCTTCTTTTCAAAGTTACACCTATCTGACCACGTATTTCATCCTGTGTTGTAGGGATAATACGTCATTTTACTGGCCCACACATATTACGTTATGTTACGCGGATAACCCCTCCCAACTCGCCTTCCCTCCACTCAACTTATCTTCAGGCACAGGGTGGCAGATTAAACACGCATGCATTATCCAGCAATAATAGTGGAATCTAATCTAAAAACGCCTTTACACAACATTCACACAAGCCACTCAGAAACAATGAGCCACTAACGACCACCATCACTTGGCAGCAACACAACCAGCCTGTACCAGTTTTGGATCGTCAGCCAAGTATCGGATTGTTAAGAAGGATTTCTAAGTAATCCACCTAAAGAAGTAAACAGCATATAACAACCTATATTCCCTACCAGCAGTCAGAACGGATGAAGCTATTTGGCAGAGAAGCAAAATGTCTGCGAGAAAGAGAGAAAGAAAAAGAATTCTACAATTCTCAAGTTGCCTTAAATAAGAGGCTTGTTGGACATTAACATGTTTGTGAAACCTTCACAAACAACCATCAGAAGGTCCTGCCACAGTATTGGGTTGATTTCTTTGACTTGGTCATTCCAAAACATTGATTCTTTTACTTTGCAGCCCTTTAAATTCGGTCTTGCTGGTGTCTTTCAGAACATTATCATGTTGCATAACTCAAGTTTGACCAAGCTTTAGCTGTTAGACAGCTTCACATTTGCCTCTACAAGATTATGGGATGCTGAGGAGTTCACAGTTGACTGTGTGGCGGCATTGTTTCATGTACTGTACCTGCAAAACAACCCCAAAATATTTTGTATTTATCTGAGCATTGTACAGTCAGACCTTGAGGTACATTTGGTTACGGCCTTTAACGCTTTCCATATGTAAAAAAAAATCTCTCTCAGTGTACAAGGCTGAACTCTTTTATTACACTGTGCAGCAACAATCACTTACTTAAGACCATTGGGCAGGTTTTTCCCTCCTGGCCTTGTGTCAACATCACTCATGAATGTTCCAGACCAGCAAACTACCAAAACATCTGCTTTTACTGAGGTCTGTGCACCTGATGATAATCAGTTCACAAAGGGTAAATGACTAGCGGCACTTGGCTGCAACGTGACCTGGTGAATCCAGTGGGAGCAGTATGGGCAGTCATAGTGTCGGTATCAGTTTTGTTAAATAACTAATTATAACTGACATGGTGAAAATAGTTGGATTTTGTTGCATGTCTGTGGTTGTTTTTGTCTAATTCAGAGATACACGATGATCAAATAGCATGGTGGCTTAGTGGTTAGCACTGTTGCCTAACAGCAAGAAGGTTCTTGGTTTGATTCCCGGCTTCCTCCCACACTCCAAAAACATGCAGGGTAGGTTAATTGATCATCCTAAATTCTCCCTAGGTGTGAATGTGAGTGTGATTGGTTGTTTGTATGTGGCCCTGGATAGACTGGCAACCTGTCCAGGGTGTACCCCTGCCTTTCGCCTACTATGCGTCGGGATAGGCTCCGACGGACCCCCGTGACCCGGAAATGGATAAAGCGGGTATAGATAATGGATGGATGGACGATGATCAAATGATTTTTACTACGGTTAACACAAAAGAAAGTACTTACAGAGGTTCTACTAACTCACGCTTGACTGTAGGTTAAATCATTACATTCTTTTAAGACAATACATTTGGCAGAAGATTTAGAAGAAACCCCAACATAAACCGCCTTAGTTAGGTGTTCAGTGACAGTGTGCTGCCAGAAAAGCCTCAGTGCGGCATCACATTCACATCACTTATATTGGTGCCAAACCCCTTGTGGTTAATACTAAAGATGCAAGTATTGTTGTCCTGGACAGACCTTTCCCCTCATGCTAGAAATAAGTCATCAAAGGGTAAAAGTGATCAATCAAAACAACTTTGTATTGATTTACATGGCCCTCCCCTCTATGAGGACAAGAATGTCTAAACCATGCCAAGAATAGATGGCACGACGAAATCACCTGATGTGTCATTGAGTAAAGAGTTCAGGCTTTTCTCTTACTTTGTCACCTGTCTCCCTAGTCTAGACAGTGATTTGGTGTGTTATGAAAACGATATGTGAAGAGATGAAGAAAAGAGATGAAGAACAGGCTCTCTATCACTGCTATCACTGCTTCAGTGTAAATTCATACCACCAGATCTATTTATTTTTCAGACTTGTGATGTTCAGTTTCAATTTCTGGTAATGCAAGTGATACCATTTGTCAGACTTCATAAAGCTTCCTCTGTAGCCACAAAGGGTTTCATACTTTGATTTTTAAAGCAATAAAATAGCATTAGTGGAGTAAAAGCTCCCAAGAACATTCAAACACACCACTGTAGTTTTGCAAAATAGTATTTAAGGAAAGCACACTAAAACTAGACTTTCAAATGATAATTTATATACTCCCATTTCTAATTCGAAACAACCACCTTCCCCTTTGCAGTCTGCTTTTCCCTCTGTAGTGCCAGCGGTACAAAGGAAGCAAGGCTGGATTAACAGTCTGAGAGGATGAAGTGAAGAAGAAGGCATGTTTAATAAAAGACAGTTAGAGAAGTAAAGCAGCGTAAGAGAGGAAGCTGTGCTCACCCCGAAATGTGAGGGGGAATGTGCCAAAAGGATGAAGTGAAAGTCATAAAGTGACTGTCAGCCTCTCGCTGAATTGTTGAGTTGAGGTTAATCATGGCAGAGGACGTCAGTGACAACTTAAGTCTTGCTGTCACATGAATGAAACTTCCAGTTGCACAACCCATCACATGTGCAGACCCACTCTTCCAGTACAAAAAGAAAGAGGGAGGAGAAAATTGCCAAGGACAGTGACAGACATGGAGTCTATTGTAAAAGAATAGGAGGCTGGAACAAATAGGTGAAGAAAAGTGAAAGATGAGAGAAATCCCATGACTGAAACTGTCGGAGGCATAGGATTGAAAGAATGACTGAGATTAAACATAAGAGAAATAGGGACAAGGGGACGATTTAGTAGTACTGAAAAAATCCTCCTAGCACCTACACGTCACTGAATACTCCCCTTGAATGAAAAAAACATTGTCAAGGCCAAATACGACTGATTAAGCTTTCCACTGAATATACTTGGAAAACCGATTTGCATATTTTAGATCCCCCAAGTCTGATTTTCACACTCACATTTTAATTTACAGGTCTCCAACTGGGGCTGTGAAGGTTTATCATTGTCCTACTTGTTGACTCACAACAAATGTGTGTTGTGGCTGAAGATGAGTAGTGAGCTGCATCTTGTTCTCACACCTTTCTTGTCAGATTTAACCTGTCAACAAGTCTCACCTCACTGCAAGAAGATATTTCATATTGCCAACGTGTTTTACTCATTATTCAGATGAGGCCGTGAGAGCAGCCCAGATGAACAAATCACACCTTTTTTGGCATACCATTTCATTGACTATGAAGAATATTATCAAACAAGAACATATTTGTCTGCAGGGTTGCACTGACTGAGAATCCATTTCCATTCCCAGAACATCAGATACTATCATTTAATCAAAGCTGCAAGCAACTCTTTTTCGTAGGGACCATAAATCAACCGGAGTGTCACAAAAAGGCATTGATTTGCAAAAGTATATAAAAATAAATTAATATTTACATAAACATGTGCGGAAATGTAGATGAATGAACAAATAATTCATTAATGGTGAAATATGAAAAACAAATGACAAGATCTAAAAGCACAGTTTAATTGCGTTTATACTGTATATATATGTTTTATACATATATATATATATATATATATATGCACTGTAATTAACAACCAGTTTAGCCACGTAAGATTCTTTATGTGCATTATAAAGTTAATAATTAAAATTTCAATCCAAACTAAATGCAAACACATGAAATAAGAAAAGTACATGTATTCTAAAATAGTTTAAGATATCCCAGCTCTAGAAATAGTAAACATAGTGATAGCAAAAAGTGCAAACTATAATACTGTAAATCCATTTATCCATTTTTCATGCCTGCTTCATCCTGTTAAAGGCCTGAATGCTATTCAACTATCACAGAGCGAGAGGCTGTGAGTACCTCTGTGCAGATCACCAGTCCAATTTGAAATATCAATGAGCCTGAAAAAGCCACATCAGTCTGAATGTCCGTAATAGTCTCCTTGACCTGGAAACCTGGAAAAGAAATCTGTCCAGTTTCAAAACTTTCCGAAAAACCCTCATAGTCTTTAATTGCATTGGTTTGAAATGAGTATGACTGATCAAACACAGCATTTATCAGCTCAGGAGTTGAAAGCGAAAGGTGTAGTTGTTAACAAGGAGGTTTTCCAGTCCGAAACTGTTGCAGCAGGTATTGTGCATAAAGAACGCTGCAATATGAGACCTACAAAGTACACAGCGTTTGATTAGACAATTATTGGCAAAAGTGACAGATGAACAGAAATTTCTGTGCATGGACCAATTTATTTTGAAATCCTGTACAAAGACTTTAAACCAAACAATACCTCATTCTGATTGCATTTTAAACTTATTTTCTTTCTAATTACATTTCCCTAATCTACCACAGCTACCTGACATTAGAGGGCCAGAGATTTCCCCTTTTTATTTTTAAACTTTTCTGTAGCAAAAGACAGAACTGAGAATAGACTTCTTCTTGGCTTTGAGTAATGTATTCTTTGCTTGGAAAAGAAAATCTCGTCCAAATATGAGTATTCGCCCTCAGAATATATATATTTTTTGTGATCAGAAGGTTCTGCCGCGTACACAGGATTTAGACAGATTTGGCACCATAGTGGAACAAATTGTATGGAGGGTCTAAGATCAATGACGGCTACCACCAGGATCAACTCTGTCGTTTCCTGAGGAGCAAAGTATTTAGATAGCACAATAATGCTGATAAATTCACGTGTGAAAGAGTTCAGCCCACCCAAACCAAAGCTGAATTTAAAGACTTTGCTAAAGAAGGGGTATACTCTAACTGGATTATTTGGAGAGCTCACATTGGAGGAAGAAGTGGCTTGCTGGGTGCAACATAGCTCAAGTCATTTTCTGTTTCTTTTCCTTTTTCTCATCTGCAAGACAATGACAACCCAGAAAATACAATAACATGGAAAGACATTTCCAACATGTGTCATCTGTCTGAGACGACAAAAAAGCTTTAGAAATCTTAAATCCACATGGACAGCGGTTTATAATTCTCGGCTCTCTGGAGGGCCAACACTGACGCACACTTGTACGAGAGCTACATAAATGATGTGTGAACTTCTGTGGAACGATTGAATTGGCTTTATGAGCCAAAAAAGAAAGAGTGCAGAAAACCAGCAATTTTTTTGGTGGACTTGCTGAGCGAGTGACATCGCCTGGCAACATTTTTGAAGAAAGCCACAGTCTTCAAGGATGTCGGAGACTGTCAAAAAAAACGCACTGGAGGAAGTGAAAAGATTCATTACAATCCAAGCAGATTAAAACACAGATGTGTCTCCAAAGACTTCTAATCAGTTAGTGTTTGAATTTAAGCACATCATGGATAGAGCACTTATTCCTTCTTGTAGAGACTGAATATGCTTTTAACTCTCAAAAGTAAACTCAGTTTGTTTTTATTACAAGATGCTTTTACATTCAAAGGCTTGTTTTACATGAACTGAAAAATTGCACTGCCAGTGCTTGATGATGGTTTATGTACTTCAATACTTTGCAAGGTGTCCCTAAGATTTGTTGTTTGAGTAAAACTCTTTGTCACCTGGCTGTTGAGAGATTCCCCCTGAGAGATTCAGCAAGAGCTACTGCTGACAGCATAACAAGTTTCCCAAACAGTTTAAGAAAAGAGTTATATGCATTTCTGTAGGACTATGAGGTAATGAAGAGATATGAACATGAAATAGTAAATAAGGGGCTCTCAGCATTTAGTGGGTTTGAGTAAGTTTCAAAGATCGATTTCAGCTTTTTTCTGAGTACAAATTTGCATGCACTGGCAGTGCTGCTTTTTTGTGTGGCTTCAATTCGGCCTGTAAAGCACGAAAGGATCTGAAGTGATGCCCTTTCTAAAGGTCATTAAGAACTTCCATGTCCTTCTGAGCACATTTCTTCCAATAAAAATAGGATTTATCAATACATATGTGGGGATTATACCAAAAACGAGATGTCATGTTCAGGTGTCCAAACCGAAAATCCCTGCAGTCTTCAACAAATCTGCTTTGGTGGATATATGGTGAGGCGGAGCACTAGTGGGGTGATGTGCAGAAAGGACAGCCAGGAGGAGATCAGCGCACGTCTGAATATTACAGTGAACTTCAAGGATATCTGCAGCGGAAGAAAACACTTTTCTAATTGTCTTATTGGTCAGTGACCTGACTCTAGGATTTCTCCCAATGAAGTTCCATGATAGGACTTGTGTGAAACCTCAGTGATGTCCGTGGTGCTTTGGGAAACTAAACTATACTTGACTAAATGTGGTTATTCTTATCATTCTTTTACACCATGTCTGACCAAATGTTTGTTTTAGACTTATTTGGTAAAAGCTGATACTAAACATCTATAAAAACCTGATGACTTGAGGCTGAATCGTTATTGATGAGCACTTTATACCAATCAAACTGATAATAAATACATGTCCAGAGCGATGAAAACATTACGTTAAATAAAATCCAGAGTTTTCAGCGTGCTTTAAAGACAAGTTCACAGAAAAAGAGAGCAGAAACAACCAGTGAGGGTTGCATCTTAAAGCTGAGCAAAGTCTCGAGCCAGTTATAACAAATAACCATGATTATGTAAACAGGACATGAGTGATTATCTTTTTTTTCCCCAAGATATCACTGAGGAACTAGATACAAATAAACATAAGAATCCTTTCCCCCTCTTCCCGACTATTACACTCTCACACTTATACCCCAAAATTGCTTCTGTTACCCTTTTATCATCACCCAATCATTATTTAATCCATAAACCAGAAATAAATGTTGATAATATTGTATATTTGCCGTCTTGCATGTACACAAAGAAAAAAGCAGTTCTGATGACTCCAGTCAGACACGTGGACAGTGTATGGCCATCACAGGAAATCACTTATAATTTAAAAGGAGACCTTAGCTCATGTTGAACTAGTGAATGCTCTCATTTCTTCTCAAAAACCTTAGAAGGCTTTCTGGCGTTGAGTATATGAATTGTTAAAGGGTTGCTTTTGTTGTTACATTTTATTTAAAAATTAATTTTGAGGGCAAGCCCCAGGGCCTAAATGTTGATCAGATCAATACATTTCCTCTGGTCCTTCACCGGTTTAATCAGTCTGAATATGAAAACTCCATCTTGGAGATTTCCTTCACCACCTTTGGAAGTATATCAATTATAACTTTGGGGCAGCCAACTCATACCTGGTACAGATGTTTCTGTTCACTATATATACCTATAATTTATATTTATGTACAGCTGGCTGTTTTGACACTGACCATAATGCTGGTATGGCCGTAGATTGAAATGGAGTCTGACACCTCTGCTCTGGACCTCAGCACATGTTCTTGTACTGTAATGAATAGGGGATTTCTAGGCACAGGAAGACTTGTCGATACCAGCCACTCCTTTAATCTGCCAGTGGTACGTGATGTGCAGAGGCTTCTCTTTTCATGATGCTTTTTCTCTTTCTCATCTTCATTATTGGGTTTCTGCTGCATCATTATATGACAGAAAGTAATTTTTGTCATTGTGGAAACTGCCCTTTAATGTTCAGTAGCTGTAGGTCTCCATCCTTCTCCTTAGTTTACAGTGTCAGGATACTGACAGCTGTGGCCACAACTGGCCACAGCTGTTTGTTCTGCCTTCCAATTAATGTTGTTAACAGTGTTGGAAACAGGAAACTGTCCATGTGTGAGACGTTGTACATTAACTAGTGACTGTTTAAAGCCACTAAGATAGAAAGTATATCCCAGTTTATGTATATACAAATAATTGAAGGTCATGTTGAACTTAGATGTCAGTGTTGCATACGTCCAATCATGGGGGAAAAAACAAACTACGAAAAAAAAAACACATAAAAAAAAAAACACCCCTCTTCATTTCAAGGCTTTCAAGCATCATAACATAATAAAACATCTAGTGGTCCTCACCATATCTTGAAATTAGGTAAGGACTGTAAAAGTACTGTACCATAAAATCTCAGATCAACAACAACAAAAGAAATTGTACAGCCTGTAATTATGTACAGAAAAGACAAAATGCTAAAGTTATAAAAAACAGTTTGCTGCTTTCTTAGAAATTAAAGTGCGAGTAAAAGGCAGTTGTTTTGCTGTGCTTATTAGGTGCATGGGATCAATTTATCGTAGTCAAAAAGCCGAGCACTCCATAAACCAGCGTATGTCCGGAACCGCAAAGGATGGTCCATTGTTTGAACAACTGGCCACAAAAATCACAAACCAGCCAAAAAAAACGCAAAAAATGTTTATCCATCTTTGTCTTGAAAATTACACCTGTCTGACAGCATATTTCATTCTGCAATGTAGGGATAATACGTCATTCTACACACCCACACATCTTATCTTCTTCTATACCGTTTTATCCTTTGCAAGGTCACGGGGGGTCTGCCGGAGCCTATCCCAGCTCATTACAGACGAGAGGTAAGGGTACACCCTGGACAGGTCACCAGTCTATCATAGGACCACATATAGAGACAAACAACACTCACATATAGAGATATATGACTACAAAATAATTGGCTTAACTGATGAAGAGAAACCACAGTTTAGACTTAGCCCGCCCTTTGTTGGAGCCTTGAATTGTCCCAGTCACTTGGCTTTCTTCGCCTTCTTTCACTCACCAAACATTGTGGATTGGCCTTGTACTCATCTAACAACTCTTGATTGTCTCCCCTTCAAAGCTGTTCTTGAGACACAGTAAGTCAACTACTTCAAGTGATTAAGAATTACCATACGTAAACATGTGTGATACCTTCAAATGATTAAGAATTTGCATGCATAGGAATGTGAGCAAGGTCACAAATTCCAGTTGATGCTTAGCCCTTTCTAATCTACATTTTAGTTCTCTGTACCTCTCTGTACATGTAGCTAAAATATATTACCAACAGCAAATAACGCCTCCCGACTCGCCTTCCCTCCCCTCAGCCTTTAGGCATGGGGTGGCAAATAACACGCCTTGTGTTTATATTACCCAACGCGCATCAAACATGCGTTCATCATCCAGCAATAATAGCGGGATCTAATCTAAAAATGCCTCAAATTTAAGTTCTGGAGGCTGATCAGGATCAGTGGTTTCATTCCACATTTTTTTCTCAACATTAAAAAGGTCCACCCCTGCAAGAGTTGTGTCTTTTTTGTCTTTCCTTTTCTGATATGTAAAACCTATGAATTAAAAGCAGATATACTTCCTTTTTCACATGACTGCATGCTGTTGGTGTTAAGTGAGCATGAGTTGTTGGTCTTCACACTGTGACTGTGACTAACGACCAATTTAGAGCGTTGTCAGCTTCTTATCTAAGGTCAGCTGGGTTAAACTCCAGCACTGTGTGGCCCTCCACAGCAGGGCTATTAACTCTGCAGTTGTGGTTGATCGGGGCCATTTTGAGTTAAGTTTCTCTCTCTAAAAAAAGAAACTTAAGTTCATACTTTTTGTTATGATTTTAGGAAGAATACAAAACAAAAATATACAAATCAATCAGATTAATATGCAGAGGCATTATAGGACAACCTTATGTTCACCTTTCTTTCTAAGCTCTGATGCTTCCTGTCAGAAAATGTTGTTTCCAACTTCATGGTTTAAACACAGTCATTTTACCTTGTTTCTGCATTCTGACACAGTAACAAGTGAGCTACTGATATGAGTGTAAAAGATAGTCAAAAAGAAAAAGCTGTTTGGCAGAGCCTCAAGGACTGTATGCTTGCATTAATCACGGGGGTGGTAATAGATAAGAAAACATGAAACAGCTCAACTGATTTGATCGAGGAAGCTTCATCATTATACAACCACAAAGACGTCGCTGTGAATGAATCAACTAACTAATGTAAGATAGGGACAATGTAGATTTTTAATGGCTGAAAAAATATACATGTGGTAGTTTAAGTTAGGAGACGCCTTGTAATCATTTATTTACTTCATTTCCAAATATGATCATGAGACTTTGGACTAGACCTTCTGAATTAAACTTTATATTTCTGCTTTTGATTTTTGTTAAATTAAAAGCCCCATAACTAAATAACCTAATCTTCTGATTATCTTTTAAAGAGAAAACAGCACATAGGGACATAGAGCAGCAGGAGCACTGATGATCACTCATCTCTGTACTTGCCTTGTTAAATCTCAGCTCTGCATTTGGCACGAGTGATCACAAAAGTTTAATACAAAGACCGGAAAATGCCATTGGTGTTGAGGGTCAATTTTTGAAAATGTATTTTTAACAACTATTCCAACTCCAACAACTAAGTCCCTCATATTATTGAAAAGTTTGACACACAATTAAAAGTTTTTCCTAGAGTTCCTTAAGGTTCTGTGTTCGAACCAATGCTTTGTACCACTACTTTACTGAGAAATCCTGCCTAAGTTTACATTAATATGCAGATGACATTCAGTTTTGTTGATGTCAGATGAAAGAAAATAGTTAGTCTAACTTCAAGTCTTCAGCTGTCAAAAGCATAAAAGGTCTTGATGACTTGGATCCTTCTGGTTCTGAAATTACTGCTTTTAGCCCTGAACACCCCAGAAACAGACCAACTAACTGTATATTTCCTGAAATATATTGGTTATACTTGTCAAACATGGCTTTGCCCTGGACTCCTGAATAAGTGTGAGGAGCCTTGGAGTTATTTTTATCAAGGATTTGTAATTAAAATCACAAATAACAAGCTTTTAGAACAAAAGTAGGTATCCTGTGCATAAACCAGATGGTGCTGCTAATTGTTTTCTTACCTCTTTATATTTAATTGCAATTAAACTCAAATTAATCATAAAGTGGTTTTAGTTTATAGCAATTATGCTGAGCCTATTGTAGCATCATGGTTAATTAGCTGGACCTCAGGGCTGCAGTATGTTGAGGATAACTTGGTTCGCGGCGGGAACAGTTACACTCATAGATCAATATTATCATTGTTACATTGTGAAATAACATTACAGAGCACTATGACAAATGAGAATAATATTATGTTTTTGTTTATAAAAGTGCTGCATCTAATTTTACAAATGTATTTGAACACCAGGTAAATGTACAAGTCACCACATGTATATGGGAACCTTTTGGAGTAGTGTGAAAGTGGATTTTGTCAGTCAGGCTATATGGAGGACTCCACTTCAAGGGAGAATGCTAATCTTGGATTTCAAGGTCTTTGTCAGACAAGATAAGTGGCTGCAACCAGAGGAGAACGTATTAACCCTCGAACATAACTCAGGGGTTTATGGCAAAAGAAGGTAATTCCCCAAAATGTTGGAGTATCCCTTTAAGAAAAAAGAGAGTTAATTTTCTATTTGCAATTTTTAATGATTAATAACATTTAATTTTTAAGAATCAGTTTGGCACCACGATTTAAAATCCTTTAGCAGATATACAAAGCCCTAATGACCACATTCAATCAAATATTAAATGCACCATAGCACTATATTAACCAGAGTACTAAACACACTCAGATTAGACTGTCAACCGTCTTTCAGCGATGATGCCAGAAGCCTAGGCTGCTGAAAGTATCAATCCTCTCCCTTCTTTCTCTCTTTTCCATCTACACTACTATTGTATTATTAACTTTGAGCTTTCTCTTTCTGTCCTCTGTATTGGTGTATCTATTTATTTGGCTCTGAAGTTGCCTGTTTCTCATCCGTAGTCGCTACTTTGACCAGATTTGTTATTTATTTTTATAAAGTTAATCGAAGACAACCTCTTGTGTTAAACTTCCCTGTAGCTTGATCTAAGACAGCTATCCTGACATAAAGGGATATTAAAATAAAAAAAAAATTATATATAAAAAAAGCCACTTGCTTAAAGCACCACCTTGTCCTCCCATTTTCCATCATAAATATTGGCTCAATATAATGATAGTCTTATTCACAAGATCATTGAGTGACCTGAAAGAACTTTACGGGAACTAACAGAGGTGACCCAGATTTTGGGTAAATGTGAAAATGTTCTGTGTTGTTTGTTTTTTGAGTGACATTTCAAATCACTTGAACACGATTAACACTACGCCACAGGGAAAAGACAAAGCAGCCAAGGAACTTGCGAACAGGCTAAATGCGTTTCAGAGGAATGTCACATTTCCTTCAGCTGATCTAGGTCTAGGCAGAATGGGACAACTCCCAACATTGTGCAAATCACTGAAGTGATGACAGGATGAAATCCTTTACAATAGCGCGGAAAACAAACTTTGCCAGTTTGATAACTCAATTGAAAATGTCAGTACTTTTAGTTAAGTAATGTGATTGAAAAGGACAATTTTCTATTGAGTTGGAGGAAGAGAGTTGCATAAGAGAACAAAAAAAGATTTTAAATGTCATTGAATGATAGATCTTTACAACTCAAACTCACTGACATTAACATACTGTAACTGGAAATCTCTGAACAATTCTGGAGTCTGAAGTTCAGCTGAGATCCTTCGAGTCGAGGTGTCAAGAATTTATTTTCATCACACATTAAAAAAAATAGAAGGAGATTTTTACAAAGTTAATCAATTTCTCTTGGTTTGAAATTATAGTAATTTCCTAAACTATTTTCATGTGTCAATCTGACCAGGAGTTTTAATATGCAAATAATTTACTTCAATTTACTTCATCTTTAGTCCAAACATTAGTTCATATGGCCACAATCACCTGTTGTGGTCAACTAAAATAACATTATCATTATTATTGTTTTCAATACATTCCGGTTTTTATTCTGAACAACATTGATCCTACTCTTTACCTCGTCCGTAGCCATTCCTTTTCTATACCTGCTCCAACATTGCAACAGGTACAGAAAATATGTTTTGGCGAGGATGGGAGTGTATTCCTAATGGACAGTTTTCTGGGGTTTTTATTTTAAAGAGCAAATAGAAGAAACGAACAACCATACACACTCACATTCAGTCCTGGTGTCATTTTAGAAGCACTGATCATCTTAACATGCAGGTTCTGGACACAATGCACTTCAACCCAACAAAGATACTCTTATATAGTCACGCAAAGATTTGGTAAGGAGGTAGAACCAGTGGAACATGAAAAGACTATTATAACCTTTGGATTACAAAGACACTTTGGGCCTGCCAAAACCTGCATTAAAACCAAAACAAAGGCGATAAGGACTGTGTAATGGCCTGTCAGATGTGTATATGATTTGTTACAATAAGATCCAGTATTTTTGTGAGTTTCTTGCAGCATTTGTGCAAGACAACCTGCACCTAACTCCTCTAGCCAAATGGAGCATTTTTTTTCTTTATTTAATGTTTGCCTCCAAACTCTTCTATCTTTTAATTACCCACCCATTTCACCCACTGCAACACTTTGTACTGGGTGAAACAAACATTCACCCAAAGTCATATAAAGTAGATGGAATGCAGTGGACTCTTGCACTCCCCATGCGCCCTGCCCTTCTATCATTTACACATCCATCTGTTCACCTGTTTGCTGCTGACAAATGCCTCACAAACAACACAATACTCAAACGTTAACTTTCCCTCCTACAGGTCTTGGTTTAATATATGTGACTCCAACAACCCATCCCGCATCTTCCCATCTGCTCACTTCAAGTCAAATTGCTGGCAGCCAGAAACAGAAGCCACAGATATTTGCATACTTATCCCAGGGGCAAGAATAACACACGTGTTGTGCATGTTGTGACTATTGTGTCTTTGAGCCACTGGTGTTAAATGGTCATTAGATGCTGGAAACCAGGTTCAGAGTTACCCACGTCCTTAGAAAATGTACAAATAAATTTAACAATTCTTGGTCTATGCCTTTTTTTAAGCTCTTTGTTAGACTAAAGTTTCAGCAAAATTCATTTTAATTTTCAGATTTCTTTTACATAGGACTAAAATGGTAAACTCTTGCATTCAACTTTAAATGGAAACTTGTGTAGCATGAGTAAAACGCGACACAAGTTTCCATTTAAAGTTGAATCCATGTTTACAGTGGAGAGACACACACAGTGATATTTGAGAACTGAAACTAAGTTAATAGGATTTACAGAAAGTGTGCAATAATTGTTTAAACAAAATTAGGCAGGTGCATAAATTTGGGCACCACACACACACAAAAAAAAAAATTAACTCAATATTTAGTAGATTTTTTTTTGTTTTTTTGCAGAAATAAGAGTCTCAAATATATTCAGGTCTGGGGACTGATATGGCCACTCTAGAACGTTGTACTTGTTGCCGTAGTAGATTTTGAGCACTGTTTAGGGTTGTTGTCTTGTTGAAAGATCCAGCACCGGTGCAGCTTCAGCTTTGTCACTGTACCCTGGTAGTTGGTCTCCAGAATCTGCTGATATTGAGTGGAATCCATGCGTCCCTCAACTTTGACAAGATCCCCAGTCCCTGCACTGGCCACACAGCATCACACCATCACAGCATGATAAAACCACCACCATATTTTGCTGTAGGTAGCAGGTGTTTTCCTTGGAATGCTGTGTTCTTTTCCTCCATGCAGAATGCCCTTTGTTATGCCCAAATAACTCAATTTTAGTTTCATCAGTCCACAGCACCTTATTCCAAAATGAAGCTGGCTTCTCCAAATGTGCTTTAGCATACTTCAAGCAGCTCTATTTGTGCTGCAGGTGGAGAAAAGGCTTCCTCTGCATCAGTCTCGCACACAGCATCTCCTTGTGTAAAGTGCGCTGAATAGTTGAACGATGCACAGTGACGCCGTCTGCAGCAAGATGATGTTGTAGGTCTATGGTTCTGCTCCGTGGGTTGACTCTGACTGTTCTCACCAGTCGTTGCTTTTGTTTATCCAAGATTTTTCTTCATCTGCCACTTCGAGCCTTAACTTGAACTGTGATACTGGTGTTCAATGGATTGAGCAGATCAAGCTGGACGGAAATCAGACACTAGAACATCGTATAGACACTCCATTTTCAAGCTGAAACACTGCATGTTTCGACTCATACATCAATATCTGAAGTCATGAAAGCCACAGATGAAAAACAAAATTTAGAGGCTGTCCGTAGAGAATTCAACCACAAAAAAAGGAGAGGTTCATTTAGAGTCAAAAAGCATGTTTTATCTGACACCATCTACCCTTTTTACAGGGATAATTGAAGACAGGACTAATACGACATGGCAAGAAAGTTCAGTGTTATTCTTGTGATTTCAAAGGAATCTTAGAAATCCAGCCGAAACAGGCAGCGTTCGGAAGCACTGCACTTTTGAAAGCCTTCTGGTGGGACTGAAGGTCACACTGATGATAGAGCAAATCCATGGTGCAGCTGGACCGTGGCACTCTGGATCCTGCTGGTACCCGGGGGTCAGTGCCTACACACAGTACATTAAATTTACACAACAAGGTGCTCCATGTCAGCTGGTTGACTGAAATGCATATTTGCTTTGATTTATGTGCTTTGTAGGTCACTGTTTTGTATTAATACATATTATATGGGACAGCTGGCATTCCTTCCACTGTATGAATAAATGTATTGGAAAAGAAAAATATAAACCGTGTGTATGTGTTGGTGGCGAGTTCTGTGAAGTTCCATCTGATTTCTGATATCTTGCCACCCAAGAGCTCCCATGAAGCAAAAGGAGGATTTAATATCAGAGACAAAAAGAGCATGATGCACCTGCTGCACACCCTAAATGGTTGTGAAGAAACATGATGTCACTTAGAAAGTTGCAAATTTGATTTGGGCCCTTGTTGCATTTCATTAACATTTATGAATGGGAGACTGATTTTTGAAGAATCTGCTGAAGGGGAAACATGACTTGCATTCACATGTTTAATTTTTGGGAAACTATTTGTGAGACTGAACTTGAAAAGCGCAAAAGCACTAAAGCAGACTTCCCAGTATGGGCAAGGACGCAGCGAGAAAAGTTATTCAACTTCTGTAGGCCTGCGTAATTGGCATTTTTTCAAATAGGGCTTCCTCTAAATAAAATGAAACACGGCAGTTTAAATGTATTCTTTTATTTACATTGACAGCACCATGTCTGATTTAAATTATTTTTCCAAAATTTATTTTAGGGTGATGAATAAAAAATGTCCAGAGGGAGTGTCAGTGTGGAATGTGCATCTAACCAATTTTTTTTTTTGTTTATTATTAGTCCCCACCCTGCTTTTTTTTTTTTTTGCATAAATTACGTCATTAGTTCTTTATCCAGAGAGCCAAGAATTTGTCGCTGAGGGCTTTACCCTCCGGAGCACATACAACTGCCTCTGTTTGTTTACCTGTGATTCGATTGAGGAAATAGCAAAACTACTCTACAATAGCAGGGCATGAAAGTTAAATAAAGTAATTTTGCTCACTAGGCTGAATCCCTGACTTTGTCATTTACAGCATCTCGTCTCCTTCTGCCTCCTGTTGAATTCCAGCCCTACGATCCCCATGGTGAGGGCTCTCACGTGTGACGGCAGTTTTCCAGCCACTTGTCTGTCTGTCAGCTCATCAAATATCGCGTTTCTTGTAAAGAAACTGCAGCTGAGGTGAAAAAAACAATGGGAGTCCGGAAAATCGATTCAGAAATAAAGGAGAGTAGACAAACTCATATTGGCTGGCAGAAAGCCACTGAAGTTTGTTTCTGAATCATTTTCCGGTGTTTATGTTTTCATACTGCAGAAACACTGACTCCTGTTAAATACAGGTGCCACAGCCTTGTACGAATTTGTTTGTGGCTCCTACTTCATGTACTCACATATACTGTATATTAAAGCAGCAAAAATCCCAAATAAAGCTGCTCTCGTTGATATATTTTTCAGTGTCTTTTGACAGATCTAAGGTGAGTTCAGCCTAATTTACCTGAACGATGACAACCCAGAGGTTGAGTCAGTAGTATCAAACTTTTCCTCAAAGAGCTGAATCTCCATATGGTCCACGTGGACAACACTGTGAATGAGCATGTACCTTTGATGGAGCAGCAGAGCAGAAGCAGTAAGACACCTCGCCATGACGGAGAAGTAAACTGCCATGTTAGAAGCGTGAATATGTGAAGACTTATGCTCTATGTGTGACGCTTGAGATCCCTGCTGTGAGGAAACACTTTGATATGCTGCATCATTCATACCAGCATTACCTTTCTTTATTTATTAGTGGATCAAGGAAAAAAAAAATGAAGATCAGAGTCTTTACCTGCCAGTGTTAAGCAGCCTCTACCTGCAGCTTTAGACTGTGCTAAATCAATAAACAGCACTTTGACAATGTGCTTTTCTGCAGATATGTCACAGCACGCTCATAGAAATATCACATTAACTAAAGGTTCAAAGACCTAGAGCTCTGCTCCAGAATGCTTTCATCTATGGTGAAAAGTCTGTTATAACTGGCCCACAAAAATGTCTGCAAGCACCCCCTCAAGCAGTTGTCCCCTACTGAGCCAGTGACGTCAGACACAAAACACAGCTCAGAGCCTTACTCTGGGTAACAAATATAAATCCTTTTGGAACTTTTTGCAGGAAATTTCATTAGATTAAATTAAACAACTATATGACAATGATTTTGTGTTTTTTTTTAAGCTGAAAGTGAAACTTCAAGAGGTTATATACCGTATGTCTTGGAAATTCAGAGTGAGGCTGACTGTGGTCAACAGCCCTCTCTTTATAAAAATCAGTCAATCAAAGTTAGTCAAACTATATTTATATAAAACCTTTCGTACATTAAAATGCAGCACAAAGTGCTTAACAGTAAAAACAAAATCAATCCCACCCGTCCACACACACACACCTTTCCCCACCAACCCTAATTCCTATCAATGATAAAAGAAGATTAAAAGAAATAACATGGAAACAAGATGACTTAAAGACCAGAGAATCACATGCATTCAATGTAAAAATCTGATATGTTGCTATATTGCACTTTGTATTGCTTTCTTCACTTCAGTGCGTAGAGAACGAATCAGCTGTCACATTAAATAAACAGGAGCTTGGCTTACAAGCTATACAAATTAATATTTTATATTTAACCTTTTGAGTTTTTCCACTTGTGATTTTATAGTATAAACCAAAATCTAAAAAAAGGATATGCAAAATGTAAATAAAAGTAGAACGTAATGGTTTGCAAAACTCATTAACCCATATTTGAAATTTTGAAGTGGGGAGCAAAGTATTTCAAAGTAGAACACAGGAAAACATCAAACTTGTGGGGCACGTTATCATATCATGAATCCAAGCAACACATTAAAAAAATGAAATAGTTTCTACCAGTGTGCTTCAATGTGGAATCTGCTCTTCCTTTAACAGGATTTCATAGGTGTCTGGGAACTGTGGAAACTTGTTAAGGACTTTCGAGAGAGAAATGTTGTTAGATTCATTTCTGATTCAGAATTCGAGCTTCTCAATTGTCCTGGACTCCAAGCCAGCTCGTTAAAACTCCAAACTTTTCTACCGTTGTGTTAGTTTTTTGATAATGGATGCAGAATGTGGTTTGGCATTGTGTCACTAAAAGATGCAACGACTTTCATGGAAAAACACATCTGAATGCGAGCCTTTTAGCTCTAATACCTGCACATACCCTTCAGCATTAATGTGTTCTTTCCATGTGTACAAGCTTTCCACTCATCTTTTGAAATGAGTGCAGATCACAAGCTGGATGTTTCCAGAAAAAGTTTCAAAATTTTAATTAGGTAAAGTAGGAAAGCGTCCTGGTTTCAGACTGTTTATTTTAAAGGAGCTTAAGCACAGTGAAGACAACATATCTGAATTATGTTCAGATCAGGTATGTTCATATGTTCTTCTTGCATAACAGAGCTTCTACTTGCATTTGTGGATACTGTATTATACTGTTTTTGTAAAAAGTGATTTAAAAAGTGATTTCATTGTCTTACTTTCAAGACTTTATATGTTGTTGTTGCTCTATTGTTAGTAATATATGTGTTTATGAAATGTGCAGAATCAAACAAAACATACATTTGTGAGAGGAAAAATGTCAGATTTAAATTTGATTTTCCAAAATTTATTTTAATCTAACAATCAAGTCAAGAATATGTAGAAAGTTTAGAAAGTTTATCAAACACCTTTTTCTTGCCACTGGCTTATATCAAGTCAAGTCATTTCTATTTTATTAAAATTCCTTAAACTGTGATGTAAAAAAACACCCCCTCAAATTTGACAAAGATTGTTTACTAAATAAACAGTTGCTAGAATTTTCTGTGTTTTAGTTCTCCTTACTGAAATCACCTCAAACCAAAACAGAAATAGTATTGTGTCAGAAAAATGTCTTGGTTTCCCAAAGCATGCAGAGTTCCTTTCATTGGAACTAAGGGGCCAAGCCTGAAAAACAACCCTCCACCCGAATCCCCCTCCACCAAATTTTACATTTGGCACAATGCAGTCAGACAAGTACCGTTGTCCTGGCAACCGCCAAACCCAGACTGGTCCATTAGATTGCCAGATGGAGAAGCGCGACTCATCACTTTAAAGAACGCATCTCCACTGCTCTAGAGAACAGTGGTGGCATGCTCTACACCACTGCATCCGACACTTTGCATTGCACTTGGTGATGTTTGGCTTGGATGCAGCTGCTCGGTCATGGAAACCCATTTCATGAAGCTCTCCGCCACTGTTCTTGAGCTAATATGATGACCACATGAAGTTTGGAGGTCTGTAACGACTGACTCTGCAGAAGGTTGGCGACCTCTTGGCACTATGTGCCTCAGCATCCGCCGACCCGCTCCGTCAGTTTACGTAGCCTCCCACTTCGTGGCCGAGTTGCTGTCATTCCCAAACACTTCCATGTTCTTATAATACAGCTGACAGTCGAATACCTAGGAGCGAGCAAAGTTCAAGACTGATTTTTTTGCACAGGTGTCATCCTATCACAGTTCCACGCTTGAATTCACTGAGCTCCTGAGAGTGACCCATTTTTTTACAAATAGTTGAAAAAAAAAAAATCTGCATGCCTAGGTGCTTGATTTTATACACCTGTGGCCATGGAAGTGATTGGAACACCTGATTCCAATTATTTGGATGGGTGAGCGAATACTTTTGTTAATATAGTGTATATGTAAAATATTCTAAAGGCATGTTGGGTCCCCACAAAGAGGGGTTACGATGACTTATAATGAAGCAGGTCTAAAATACAGCAACTATAACTGAGTTTAATACGGGTAAATCTTCTTAAAGCCCCACATTATGAGTAAAGGGATTCAAAAAGGATGAAAGATAAGACTTCTCTCTGTGTGGGTTTTTTTTTTTTGTAATATCCTTTTTTTCTGTTAAAAAGGGATTAGTTTCCCCAACATGGTGGTCTGGTTTTCTTTACAAGCAATTTCTTATTTCTTTTCTCCTTTACTTCATTGGGTTTGCTTGAGTTCCCAATATACTTCTGGGAAATTAGCCATGGTTAGACAAATGCCATAAATATTGACTTGGCAGGAATATTTAATACTTATTTAAATTCACTCTAACAGCGTACTGAAAGTCTGAGACATAAATTATAAATCCTCCACAGATAATTATCATGATTACTGTGGGGGCAGGAGAGAGCAATATTCTAGTTTGAGAAAAATTTCATTTTCAATTTAATTAAAATTTATCATCTCAAACTGTGCAAAGCTATTGCTCATTTTGGAGAGAGACTATAAAAACCTGTGAGTTATCACAACTGAAACCCTGTTAGAGATGTGCATATTCCATAAAACTGAAGTCTGTGAAGACAGTGACGCTTGCTGACAGCAGAAAGAAATCAATTGTAATTAGAGATCTCTTGCTCTTCTGCAGGGAGTGTTGGAGGGTTTTTTTCACATTGCCACAGGGTACAAATAAAAAAGTCAGTAAAAATGTTCTTATTCAATGTTTCTAAAATGTGTCTATTGCCAGATGAACTCTGATGAACCTAGATGAATGTGTTTTGGCTTTGGCATGTTTGGTTGGTTAATTGATGTGTTGTGTTCTTTCCTGGAGTATCGCCAACACATTGGGCTACAGTAGATACCAGAAAACACAACTGACTGGATGTCAGAGGATTTCACTCCTGATGAATTGAGAAAATAAGTCTTGAAATATTGTTTAGCTACATAGTTAATTTAGTTTTTATATTGCTGATCTATCTGCTGATAATTTTCATCATTTATCAGTTTTCATCATTTATCAATTTATTAGGCCCAAAGAAAAAAGTTTAAAAACAATTTTGCCAAACGGTCCCTAATGATGGATGTTGATTTCTATTGTTCTGTCTAACAAATGCCCAAATCCAAAATGACCAAGTTTAGATCACAAACAAGTTGGTTGCCATCATCTTGATAAAAACATGATATTTTACTACATGAGTGGATGGACGACTGATCCACTGATACCATGTGTGTCATGAGGCAGCACAGGCTGCTCCTACTCGTTCCCTGTGTGCTGTTTGTGCTTTGCTTTCCCCATATTAAACTCGACTTTCTGGGTCAGTTTGCAGTGTTGTAGATTTGGCTGAAGTGCAGGGATGCCCGACCATTTATAATTAGGTCTGCAATTTTAAATCTCATTGAATCTCATCTGTTGCATCCTCTACTGTTGGTGTTGCTCCTGTTTTAAGCTTTTTTCATGGATTTACTGGGACATTTTCCATTTTCAGCATTTTATTCCCCTATTTTCCCCTTTCCATTTACCAGTTTCATAAGGGGGGGTTGTCTTTTGATTGATGGTGGCAGAGTCAGTTGCCAGGCGTCATCACTTTAGCTTAGCATCGTCTTGACATCTGAGGATACGTTCTGGGCTGTGAATAAAAACCTAACAGAGTACAGTCATTCTTACTATAAAGTAAATACATTTTGTTGTGCTGTCACTTGTACTAACAGACTGTTTCATCTGGCTGTGGGTTGACCTGGAAGTCAGAGAACAAAGGTTAGCCTAGTAGCAGCCAGTTAATGCTACTAGTCCTTTAGCTAAATTCAGCAGTCATGTCTGATGTCACCAAAATGACATTTAAAATGGGAAGTCCTCTTCAAAATGTTCACTAGCAGCTCCACCACAACTAATCAATCAACCCGTTCAACTGTAGCAGGTCTAAATCTGCATGTCTACTGTACAGGAGTGGTGCAGTCACATCCTTCTTTCTATCATGTGGCGTGGAGGCGTGTACTTCAAAATTTCAGCTGCATCCAGTCAACTTTGCTATTTTGATGTAACACAAGAAAATATATATTCAACCAGATAGCCAAAGAAAATAACCTCATTGAAATGTGTGACCTATAGATAAATGAGACAAATAGTTAATGTATAAAATAGTTTGAAAGTGATAGGTTATGTGTACCATAAATGTAACCAACCACCAATATTCATACTTAAATTGAGAGTTTTAGAGTCAACATCATGTTGACTCCACACCAAACTAAAATAATACAAATGGCTGGTTGCTTTGTTAGGCGCGGTAGTATAACAACTATGGATGAGGAAGGGATAACTAGCCATTGGCTGAGCCGACTGTCAATCAATCATATTAGAAATACATGTTGTGTTTGATATGATCTCTCCATGAATTAAAAAAAAAAATCAAGCCCCTCAGAGTTGTCATGGGTGTGAAATCAAATGATTGAAACCAAAACAGTTGTTTAAACCAGGATGTAAATATGTTTATTTCTGTTCTGAAGTTGGGCATTTTAACATGGGAGTCAATGGGGATTGATGTCGCTTTTGCAGCCAGTCTCTGTCGGTGAGTAAAAAAAACTGCAACAAATCTTAGTCCCTCAATCTGGAAGTTACATGGTTGAAGCTTGCCTTTCACGCACCGCCCTGCAGTCCCAAGACCCCTTGCAAATGCGATAAACACACCTCCTTGCTTTCCATAAACAATGAATTGGGTGCGTGAAATGTAAGTGATTTGACATGTGCAGTAAACAACCACTGTAACTCCATAAGCAACTGGTTGAAAAGAGGTTGATCCCAGCGGAACGCTGCCAGTCCTTCTTTAAGCTCCAACGATACTTTTCAGATTAAATTTCAGTACTGACATTAAAAATGATGATATTTGGATAGATTTGATAAGAATGAGTTAGCTCGGTATAAGCTAAGTGACCAAAACTAAAAACAAAACTAAAAAGTTTGATTAGCATAAGGTGGGCGTGGTCCAACTGGCTGGTTCCAGGTGAGGAAAAAGAAGCTCCAAAGCACTCTTTAGAAAAGCACCTATGGGTGATATCAACAGGGGTTTGTAGAGTTCTTCTTATACAGTCTATGGTTGTCAATGACTGCTGCATCCCACACGTGCTACATTGAAAGTAGTACGTACATGTTACTTATGCTTTTGAAAAGTGTTGCATCTGGAAGTGTTACTATGGAAAAAGTGTCTGTACACCATCCAAATGCAGGAGATCCAGAGGTAGGACTAGTCAACCAAAGTTTTTATTCTATGAAAAACTCAAGAATCAAATGTTCTCCAACAGAAGCAAAAACTCAAGATCAAGGGTATAGACTGCTAACTTAGGAAGCAGGCGTCATTACAAAAAAAAGGCCAACATCAACATGCTTCCAGTATGCCAATCAAAGTTAGCAGCGTTATCAGCTCCTTCAGTGAATCCTCGCTGAAATATCTCCAGAGCTGCAATCAGACATTTACAGCAGAATATACCATCGCACATGTTGACTACAAAATAAAAAGATTACTGAGACGTTTAGCCGACAGTTAGATGGTTTGCGCTTGGCACTGCCAAGTAATATGAATTGTTTTGTACCACACCAGCAGAACTTATACAAAGCAAAAAAAATGTATTTCTAATATGACTGATTAACAGTAGGCTCACCCAATAGCGAGCCGTTATCACTTCCTCATCCGTACTCGTCACGCTACCGCGTTTAGTAGAGATATCAGTTGTTCTTACAAACCCAGCATCTGTTAAAAGTGACAGTAATTTTTGATTTCGACACAGATAATATGTTAACCTCCATATTCTGCTGTTAATGTCTGCTGGCAGCTCTGGGGATATTTTGGTGGGGATCAGCTGAAAGAGTCGGTAGGCAAAGCTAACTTTGATTGACATATGATGGGCGTGTTCCTGTTGGCTTCCAGAGCAACATAGTTGAGCCCTGTACGAAGAAAAAGAGGTTTCAAAACTGCTTTTCATTAGCCAGTGGGTCACGTGACCTAATGCTTTGACACTTGTTCCAAGTGTCGATAAACCAGCAAACCGAGAAAGGAAATGACACACTAGTGAAAATACTTTCTAAATAAAACAGGAAATAAACTAAAGTCTACAAAAACAAAAGAGAATCGGAATACTAAACCTAAAACCTAACGAGAGAATTAGCAAGACAAAATCAATAACATAAGACCACCAACTTAAGACAAAAGGTTGCTGAGACGCTGGCGGTTTTAAGACGAGGAATTTTGTTATAACAGTGAAGCAGAGGAGGTAGGTGTTTTTCAAGCTTTTGATTTCAATTTGATTTCATTCGTGTTTTCCTGAGTGTACAGCAAGACGGTGTTCGTTTTGTTTTACACCACCTGCAGCGCAGTGCAGGGTGTGTAATTACACCCGCTGTAAACACTTCTCATTTGCATTAGTTCTGACAAAAACTGTATTTATGTTCCTTGCCTCCTAACTACCACCATATAAAGCAAACATAAACAGTTTTTGTTAATGTAATTTTATGGTTAGCAATAAAAATAAAAAAAAACATGAAAGAGCCCATCCCAGAAAACTCTTCAAGCACAACATCTGGAAGATCATATATAAGCCGTAAAGCAACCTGCTCTGAACTTGTAAACCAGGCGCTATGTTTGAACTATAATACAAAAAACATGTGAGATGAATTGCAGTCATGAGAAAAAAGTTCAACCTCTTTCAGCTCTACGGTTTCCTGTATCAGGACATGATAAAAACAAGTCAGCTGGTCCCTCCAGGTCTTATTGGCAAATACAACCTCAGGTGAACAACAACACGACACCTCGTGTCATTATTTATTTTACACAAACAGTTAGCATGCTGACTGTGAACGCTTTGCTGCCATCAGGAGCTGACTGGGGCATGTTAAGACAGAGGGAATGTATGAATCCCACTCCGTGACATTGCCACAGGCACAGAAACCCTGTCACAAGCTATTGTTGGGAGAACTTGAACTGCAAGACGACTGAACTCCAGCTCTGGCTTCTGCTTCTGTGAGGGAGAATCGGCCCTCAGATCTCTCGTTCACTCAAACACCCACCTGGTCATTATTGCTTACCATTGTATCGTAATAACTGAACATTTCATGACTTAATGTTAAATAAGTATGCATGTTTCACCCAAGCTGGCATTTTAATCAGATGATGATTCCAAAAAAGATTTATCTCCACCTTCTCCTTCAGTGAGACACTGAAAAAAAAACATTGACTTTTCACACGTACCTGAGATAATGTTCGGTGTTTGTGAAGGAGATATTATTTCTCACTATGATGGATGAGGATATGGAAGTTGACTAAACAGTGTGTGCTTTCTACTTTATCCAATCTGTTCCTTCCAGCTTACTCATAACCTCCCAGATGTCTGCTTACATCAAGCTGACGCCTTTTCAGCGCAGACCTCACAGTTTATTTTAAAACGTGCTTATGTACTGAGTGATGGTGATTTATTTGTAAAATAAAACATACTCAGACAACAGCTTTTTTTTAAAGAAAAACTAGAAGAAAATTCTTGGATTTGTCTATTGCCACAGACAAATCCTCAGTCCTTCAGTTAACTTACTGATGTAACTCAATCAAATAGGTAGACCAGGGTGATCTACATCCTTTAAATCTTTAAATCTACTACTGGAATAAGATTTACCCTTTAAAACTACTAGAAGGGATTATTTATCTCTTCTATCTTAAGTAGCGGATTTTCCTTCAGACCTTTCCTTGTCCAAGGAAGACGCTCCGGTGGTTTTTGTGCTTTCTCAATGTTCTCAGTGACCTTGTGTACATATACCTGTCTGTCCTGGTGTGTAAGTTGTCTCTGCTTAGGACAAAGAATAATAAAGCCAATGTTGGATACAGTATGATCCTTCAGTTCACTACAGGCGATGTTGGTTGGTCTGTTGAAGGTGCTGTGATGGAGACTATTATGGAGAAGTAAGTGTGACCAAAGTTTGAGCTACAGATGTAAGGTGGGACCTGGCTGCACTGATCTCGTGTACAGTCACTCCCATGAGGCATCCAAGATGGACAGTTCTCCAAAAATACCCTACCCAGACATCTGCAAGTGTCGGCAGAGAAGTTTTAACAAAGATTGGCTAGATGTCCAAAGATACAGAACTTTACTTTTTTTCTCTGGATTTTCTTTTACTTTTTAAAATACAAGGGCATTAGAAGACAGCATCAGCATCTCTAAGGAGCTGTTGCAAAAAATGTGACACAAATTCTCCACTGAGACATGGATTGAGTTCAAACCAAAACAGACAAGTGACTCAAAAGTAAACACACTTGACGAGGGACGTTCAGCATCACTTATGGAGAATAGAAAGCACTTGAAGGCTGTGACAGAAAGGCCAGGCTATAGAGCCTGCGAGGAGATCTCTCAGCAAGGTCAGTCAGGGTGAGGAGTCATCCAGCAGGGGCAGTTGTCACAAGCTTGGGATGTTTCAAGCATCAGTACAGAAGAATTTAGCCAGAACCCTGTCAGATGCCAAATACATACACCATGACGATATAAAATGAGATTTGGCTGATACGATAGGGGACAACAAAAAACTTTTGAGGTAAGAAATGAGAAGCACTTTCCTTTTTTTTAAATGGATGATAGCAAAGAAGCCAATGTAAAAGGAAATATTTCATGGATTGTGCAGTAATTGCACCCAGTGTCAGAGGGAGTGCATTAATGTTTTCATTTCACCGCAGCAGATGGATTAGATGTGGTTTAATTTCCACAAATAAGAAGCATGTGCTCAGTTTGCGTAATGTAAACCACTATCATTGTGTGGGATAGTGCTGTGATGGAGCGTTAGTTATGTCAGGATGTAATAACTGCTCGCGGGAGAGCTTTAAGGTAAAAGGTGCCACAGAGGAGTTCTGCATATACCATGCACAGCTTTATTTAACAATTGGCGATCTGTGTGTATAATGTTTGCAGTTTTTTTTATTTCTTTTCTTTGTGTCTGAGTCGGTAGTATAATCGTTACTTAGAATGAACAGAAGCAGCCAAAGCCCCTGGAACAGCACACAGAACTTAAGACGCTATGGGACACTCTTTTTGGGTTTCCCGTTGGACATACTGAGGTTAGATATGTTTAGATGACCTGAAAACATACTCTATTCTTTTATTGACAGACGGTTAATGGAGATGAAACTGCTCTTTCAACAGAGACAATGGTGTACCAAGAGGTTTGCAAGCTCAAAATAATCTTTCGGAGACAAAAAAAAACACAGATTGCTCATTGTCTCTGAAAGAATCATTAAAAACAAACTAAATCTGCAGAGCTGCAGCAGCTCCTGACTGCTGTGAAGAAAAGAAATGGGACACACTCGACAATCGCCTATGACTGACATCAGAGATCGGTTTTGAAAAGCTAGTTTTAAAGAAGTCACGTGGACTTGAACCAGTAACACGGCACCGTTAACACCGACAGAACAAGGATCCTGGACAGTAACAAGTCATTAACACTTACTCTCAATCACAACAACACACACAGTTTTTGAGCTGTGGGGAAGCATCCTTTCTAGTTTCCTTTGACTATTATTATCAATTTCTTCAACCTCCCCTCCAAATAATCTTTTGAATTAATGAGACTACTCTCTCTGTGTCCCTGTGGTCTGAGAGCTTTCGAGGGCTATTTTAAGATCTCAACTTTAGATCAGTGTTATTTCATCTTTTATGGTTTGATGAATAAAACTAATTTATGATTCTACAATGATGTGCAGTATGATACACTAAACCTTGATAACATTTTTTCTTTTTTTTTTTAGGTAAATCTGCATGAGTTTTTTATTGACTGAAAAGCCAAGTTTTCCAATATTTAAAAAATCTTGAACAGAGTAATTGTTTTCATTCTAAGTCATGTTAGATAAAGTAAGGTCCAGAGGTATTTGGGTAGTTAGAGATTTTGTGATTTTGTCATTATTCACCAGCAGGTGAATTTACATATATGTAAGGGGTTTAAAATTCAATATAGACTAAAAAGTCATTAAAGGTTCAGATTGCGACAATTCCCTCATTATTTCAGGGAAAATAAAGCAGATTGAGGAGTCTGGAGTTGATATCAGGTATTGATTTGGAATTTGTCCGAGAAGATGTCAATGCAAGTGAAGGAGACAACATGAATCTATATGTGAGACAGCAAAAACCTTAGGTTTATCCATCAGCAAGTCTGTACATTCTTAAAAAAAGAAGAAAGTGAAGAAAGAAATCACTTGTAAGCTCAACAGCAAAGTATCAGCTCAACACCCGAAGGTCTAGAAGACCACAGAGGATAAGTAAAGTGTTTGGTTGTAGAATCCTTTCATTGGTGAAGAAACATATCTGTCACCGTTGATAATGAAGAGACAGATCAAGAGATTTCAAGAAGTCCTAAAAATGTGACCTTGCTGTTCCCAAACCTTTTCAATTCTGTTTTGAATCTGTGGTATGGCATTCCATAAAAACTCAGAGTGTTTTAAAAACTTTGCCTTTATGTTTGAACTTGACAGTCAGCTGAAGTTGCACAACTACGAACCTTCAAGAAAGAAAAAAAAAAAAGTCAGAAAAAAAACCCATCATAAGACGGTAAAGGAGGGTGAAGAGGCTCCCAGGAACGACTCAAGGGCGACATGGCAGCTTGAACAAAAATGGTCTTTTGCGGCGTCAAAAGCTATTTCACTATTTTTAAGGTCATTGTTGGATCAAGAAGCACCACTTGAGTGGAGCAAAGATTATTCACAGCTCACTCAGCTGAATGGAGGCACTTAACACAAATGTGTTTTTTATGATTTTCCTTACAGGAGGAACTTAAAAACCATCCATCCATCCATCCATCCATCCATCCATCCATCCATCCATCCATCCATCCATCCATCCATCCATCCATCCATCCTTCCATCCATCCATCCATCCATCCATCCATCCATCCATCCATCCATCCATCCATCCATCCATCCATCCTTCCATCCATCCATCCATCCAGTTTTGTCCATGCTTTGGTGTCAGATTTATGCTGCTGCTTGGGAGAAAAAACAGGGAGTGGTGTTTGGAGCAAATTCAAGATCACGTCCTCAGTTAGATATTATTCTGAGTGGTTGAATAAAGTGTGCAAAGGAGAGAACAGCAAAATATGAAAGATGATGACATTACAGGGCTTGAAAAAGTCAAGGTTAGGCTTTCTACTGTGAGTGTGGGTAAAGTGTGTAGCTGCCGCACAGCACACAGAATGGCTTTGGGTTGCTGTATCATGGTCATGTCACCGTCTTGTTGCACTTTCATGACTTGATTTAGAGGGATTTAAACATGAGCTGGATGATAGCTTGGAATGGACTCGTATAGCATTTTCAGATCAGTGAATTAATCATCCTGTGAAACAAATATATCCCTGGTTTCACTCTTTTATTCGCTGAAAGTGGTGGAAACCACACAGGCTGCAGCGTCATCTGTCCTGTGAATGAATTTAAATGTAAAATTCAAATGTAAAATGCAAAAGGTGAAAGAAAATCTTGGGTCAAAAAGTGGATTCTGCCCTGAAGTGCAATTTTATAAAGCTCATTCGGAATAAAAATCTCTTCTTTTGCATTTAACAGAGGCTATAAGGTCACGAGCTCTGGGGCCACTGCTGGAGGGTCATACACATCTGTAAGAAAGGAGCAGGCTCCCGTTCAGATGAGTCCTGATGATAAGTAAACACAGCAATGCTTTTAATCAAACATATTTTTCCACAACATGGCATAACAGCACCTTGAGCAGCAAGTAATACTTCAGAGAAAGAAGCTTTCAGAAAATCTCTTCAAAGATCCCAAATAAAAAGCACGATGCCTGGCATTTCTAACAAATGCATCATAGCAAAACATTTCCAACCAAATAACTGTGGTCAAGTCAATAATCTGTTCTCAGCTATTAGTCTTATTAGAACAAGCTGTCAGTCAGCCGTCAGTCCCCAAGGCACACTGAAAGCTAATTACTCTCTGCTGATGGCTCTCAGTAGCCGACATGAGAGAAGCTGTTTAAATCATTTCAGAAAGGACCATCATATTTAATCTGCCTTAGTCTGAAAGAGCTTTTTGTCCTTATAAATTTTCTGTCTAGAATTACATAACTATACGCAGCACATTAAATCTTTAGACTGGCTTAACATGGAAAAAAAAAGTTTGAATCAGAATCCCAGTGTTTATGTTGAAAGAAGAGAAAAAATACCCATTTCAATAACTGGTTAATTTTTATTTTATTTTTAATTTTAACTCTTTAATGCCAGACATATAGACAATACGTAAAAATAAATGTTTTTTAAAATAAAATTTAATTCTGAATATATACTGAAATAAAAAAAATATATATTTGTCTTACATTTTCTAAATGATAATAATCTGTCATTATAAATACATTGGGTAATTATTGTGTATTTTCTATTAACTGATTATTCAATCAATTATTGTTTAAAACATTTTTATTGTAAAACCATATAGATAGATAGATAGATAGATAGATAGATAGATAGATAGATAGATAGATAGATAGATAGATAGATAGATAGATAGATAGATAGATAGATAGATAGATAGATAGATAGATAGATAGATAGATAGATAGATAGATAGATAGATAGATAGATAGATAGATAGATAGATTATAGTTTTTATGGTTTTTAATTGTGATGGTGGTGCAGAGATTTAGAAAATTCATACATTTGGAATTAAAGTGTTTTTAGAAACTTTATTTAATCTGTAGTTTGCGCATGCAGGAAAATTAAAATCCACAGTGATGAAAAACATATAATTTAGTCACTCTGGTCTAATTATAGCAGCAAAAAACATTCCTGGCTCCTTTAATAATCTTTCAGGCACCACAATAAATTGGTCATGCGTGGGATTTGTCATTCTGATCGAACATGGATGAAAAAGAATATGTTTTTCCCTGTCACTGTTTAGTGGTTTTTCTCCCACTAAGGGAGTTTTTTATGCCGTTGTTTATGCAATAATTGCTCGGGGGTCATGTTCTGGATCTCTGGAAAGCACCTAGAGACAACTTGTGTTGTAATAGAAGCTGTATAAATAAAATTGAATTGAAAATCGAATTGAATTGAATATTAAATGTGGTTTGTGAAGGTTCAGTCAAATGTTTTACAAATTTATGTCATAAATAAAATGCATGAGACATACTCTGTCAGCCTTATAACTAAAAACGAATGAAGTGCATCCTCTTACAAAAGGTGTTCATGAATTTCATGACGGATCGTCTTTTTACCTCATATCAAACGATTATTTATTTAGTCAATAAACGTTGTGCAATAATCACCTATAATTAATTTAGTTGCTGTTGTGACCCTAATTCAGTTTAGATATAACCAAGACACTAGACCAAATCAAATTTCCATAAAACACCACCTTTTATAACTTTTTGATTGACAGGCCTGTACACATGTGCAGAGGAAGAGTAGCTACATAATCTGTTTAATGCTGTGGCTGTGAGGACACCGGCAGGTGAGCGTTAACAACCGCACTCACCAGTGAGCTTCTCCATCTAAACCATGTGTCACCCAGCAGTCTCTTTGGTGTCACTTGACGCCTTATTGCCTTATATTACACAACCACATGAACCAACCTAAAAGATCAAGCTTGGTGACATATGAGCCGGTTACTGCAAGATATTTCTTCGGCTGTGTTATGTCTGTTGAATTAAGTGTGAGCAATAGATCTTGTTTACCGAGGGATACACGCGTCTAAGCTGAGCCATGAGTTGCTCGATATGCATGCAAGCATGCAAATGCTAAAGCATTATGATGAAAATGTCAAAAAGTCATTTTTTTTTATAAGTTTGACGTAGGCCAGCAGCTGTCTGTCAATGATAAGTATGCAATATACAATATACTCAGTCATATATATATATATATATATATATATATATATATATATATATATATATATATATATATATATATATATATATATACACACACACACACACACACACATGTCAGCATACGTCTAATCTCATTATGTTAAACATGCATAACGTTATTAGTCTATAGTATATTTTTTTGTAATGGAACGGTATGGGTTGGACTGTGCTTCATTCATGAACATTCTTTATGCTAAACTGAAACAAGTCTGTTACTGGACTCTTTAAAAACAAAACAAAAAACCACTCCAGGCAGCGCTGACGTCACGTCATCTGGTTAAACGACAAAGAGAGGACAACTGAGATCAATGCTCTTCTTCTAAACTCACAGAACGCATACCAAATCAAGTATTTGGCCTGCTGCCCTGCACGAGGATGTCACTGAGAAAGAAGAAACACAATACACACAATGCTGTTGTTGTTCGTGTTTTTCTTGCTGTGAACTGCTGAACTGGCCTGTGCTCTGGAGAAAACACAGATCCCATAAATGCTTCCATACAGGACACAGAGTCTTGTGTAAGACTGACCGGAATGAACAAACGGTTTTGCTTAAGCCATCATTAAAGCTTTTGGATTTCAGAGGGCATGACCACAGCCTTTTATTGTTCTTTAGTAAAGCTTTGACAGTAGAAATGCATTCAAGTGAAGCCTAAGTGCTAAAAGTGAATACACAGTAACTCCCTACAAAAAGAGAAAAATTAATTGGAGCATCTAATTAACCGCATAGTGTAACCGTTACTGTGTCCGCTGCATTAAAAGACTGTATGTACTGTTTATGACAAGTCAATAATCAATCTTGTCAATACTGTTGTTGGTGTTTCTGAAATTTGCAACTATTTTTTCTGTCAATTTATTCTCCTTATCCCTTTTCTTTTCTGTAGAAACACTGTCATCTTGCTTCTCATTCAGCCTTGCATCCTAGTTATCAACAGCTTACCAAATCACCACCTTGCCACCATGTCATTGTACGTGTGTAGGTGTGTACATGCAGAGGAAAAGTCGAACGACGCATCAAACCCATTTTTAAGGAGAGCATGCACAGAGCCTGGAGTAGAAAAGCTGGGTTAACAAATAAGGTTGATAAGCACTGCAACATAGCTCATTATCTTTAATGAGGCTCTAGGTTTGGTCGAGCCAGCTAGCACTAACGAGGCCTTGCCATGACAAACCGTCTTGGTCATGTGCCACCCTGTGCACCAAATAAGTAGTTCCAGGCCCCAAAACATCTGCGTTTCCAGAGAAACATCAGCGTTTCTGCAGATGCATGCAACTGAAACAAATTTAGGGAATGAAATAAGGAGACTACACACTTTTAAAAGAATGATGCACCACTCATCATCCGGAGACCAGTAACAGGTGGCGCCCGGTTGGTAATGAGGGTTCGAAATATTTCCAAACGTTCTGCTGACCTATGAACAAAACAAGTTTATGTTTAAAAGCGATACCACAGACAAGCCTTTCTTCAAAGTCAAAGACTTTTTTTTTTTTTTTTTTGTGGATCCACAACATAAACAAAATAAAACATACAAACATATGCTTAGGAAAATATGCAAAACATAAAATGTCTGTCTGTTCTTTAGTAATTGCTTATAAATCAAATCAACAAATCAACTTCATACTGGACCAGTGACATTAGTCTCCATGAATCACTCAGCAACTGAATATGAAGAGCAACACTATGATATAAGCACCACCACTGATATAAACTCTGTTGTATTTTAAATGTGCAACAATTCAACATGGAATATTTTGTTTTGAGATTTGTTTAACTCATTCAGACTTGAACCTTGTTTAAACATCTTTAAAAACCTGAGGGGTTTCTGGGCAACTTCAAACTTTTACTTCTCAGCCACAGAATAAACACATGACATAATAAAACACTAAAGAGGCTCTATCTTCAACTTTTCACCTTTTTATTTTTTATTTTTGTCCTTGCATTTATCAGCATGTTTTGAATATTTTAGATGTTTGTGTCATGAAAAATGCTGATGGACATTTGTGTCGCTCCAGGCCAGAAAGGTAAAAACACGCAGTCAACTGTGTTAAATGAGTCCTTCAATCAAGGGACTTTTGGAAACGTATGTAGTGTTTCCAGTTTAATGTGAGCTTTTTATTGGCTTTTAAATCAATGCAAGGCAGAAAATGCAAAATAGTTTGTATACAATGTAAATTACAGGTTATAAATAAACAGAGACAAGAAATCAAGAGCAGAGACAAGAAAAGCAGGCTAAATCAAATCCAGATTTCCGATTTCTGATGCTTAAGCTCACTTGTAAACTTAAATCTCTTGTGTTATACATAGTTTTCATTCCTTCTGTCCAGAGTTTTGTCCCATTCTGTATGTATGCCTTTGAAACCACCCAGATGTTTAGTGGCACGGTGGGATGAAACATAATGAGAAGTTGAACTGCATAAACATTTTTTCTTCGCCCCTTCACTCAATATATAGCATTTGTTTTGAGCAAACTACAGTAATGAGCTCTAGTCAAGTGAAAGAACAAACTTACTTTCATTCGCTTCAAAGGGAATTCAATAATCTTTGTGTTGGCAGACTGTTTTAATGAATGTCACATCCGTGACAATTCACATGTTGCGAAGAACTGTGCTGATGCTGGGCTACAAATTATTCTGAGAAAGCCTCTAAGAGTTCTTCTAATGCCTCAAACTTCAGGTCTGCTGTAATGAATCGAGTTAGTCTGCAGTACGTCAAAGTTAATTGTGTTTTGTTTTTTCCTTTTCTTTTTTATGAAAACGTGCCACTGTCAGTGTCACATACAAATGCAATTTTTTTTACTTATTTTCTTTAAAATCACAAAGGAGAATATTTAAATGAATGAAAGAACAATAAAGACTTTTACCAATATAAAAGTGTTGTGTAAATCTGCAGACCTACTTCTGCTTGTCTTTCCTGTGACTTACTGTTCATATTTCTTTTCTCTGTTTGCCATGTTTTTGGTCTGGAGCCACTGGGAAGCAGGCATGACAACCAGATGCACCAACGATGAGCGGGAGTGAGAACTATTCAAACACAGAAATCAGTGCAGAGTGCCATCTTAATGGAAGTCATATACCTTTGCTACACGTGAAGACGTCAGTCTTGTTGCCAGGCAACAAACACAACTTTCTAATGCATTCATGATGATCTCTGCATATTTATTACTCCCCCTATTTTCCAAAAGTTACAGAGAAGATGTTTAGTTTCTTTTTGTCTTTCTTATCCTTAGTTCTGAAGAGAATTAAGCAAACTAAATCACTTTTTTTTATGACTTAATATTTTTATTGATGTACATTTTATAACCTGTTGCTTCATTGGAGCCAAAATGATTTTTTCAGTAATGATAAGCACACTGATTATCTGGGAAGTTTCAATGAACTGATGTTACAGTATACAGATTAAGTATCTTATATACGTTTATACTGGACCAACATAATTTCCCTTTGGTAATTAATTATTATTCAATTTAATTCAGTGCAGTTTGGTTTGAGAAATCAAGAGAGTTCAATATTTTGCAAAACAATAATAACCAAGAATGCAGCCAGAAAAGCAGTGTGACAAATGATTAGTTTCACTACAATCAGTCCAGCGGTTAAATGTGTTTAATAGAATAAAACATGCCACCTTAATGTGAGTCTAAAGACCAAAAGACAGAAAACTGCATCTAAAATTTTTGCATTAAATTTATGAGTTTGACCTATAACCAAAAATGTGAGCCAGCTTCTTGTGCTGTGCCTTCATGTTGCGCAAGACTCGGTTTTCCCCAAATCGGTAGCTCCAGTCAGTTCAACATCCTCTGTGCCCTTCCCCTGTGCTTAAGTGGTACTTCAGGTGCAGAAACGATGCTCCATAAACATGTGAGAGAAGTGGTATAAAAATGTCACACATTCTGAAGTTTTCACTTCCAAGAAAATGATCCCCAGGTCTGTGCAATGCAGGCACCTAAGACTGTTGAGGGAAAAATAATTAAACATTTGACATAGGCGAATTTTATATGTGCTGTTACTCAGCTTTTCTGGTTGTTGTCATTTTTATAAGGAACTTCACCTCACTTATCTGCAGTGGTTGGGCTACAGTGATGGATTGCGAGCAGAAAAGACACGTGCATGCTAAAAGCTGTCAGGATAAATTCTTCAAACTGTTGGCATGATGCCAAAGGTTCCCTCATTCAACATGCCAGTCCACAAGTTTAATTTATATGCACTCAGGCTGAAGGTCAAATATCTTCAACAGTATGCTTCTGGATAACTCACTCCTGATCTCCACTGTTGGACCTTTTCTACCATGGAATACATTTCTGAAGTTGTAAGATTTTTTTCAGCCAGGTCTCAACTGAGTTCCACATAAAAGTGAGTATTATTTCCTGCCCAAGTGTGAGGCTAATGGGTAGTTTGATCCTGGATTAAGCACTGCAAATCTTTTCTCTCTCACAACATAGTGCTCTAAACAGAATACCACTGAGACAACTCATTTTATAGATTTAATAAAAAATAAAATAAAATCATTGTCCTATCTGCTAAGTATCCATCTAAAAAAACAAAAAAAAACACACTAAATAAAATAAAATCCAAAAAATCTATGATGCTAAAGTTAACATTTTGCAATATTTCTTCCAAAGAGGTTTATTTTGCAGTTCTGGTACATGCTCTTCATGTGTGTGACCCTGAATAAAGACATCACAGTTTAATCTTTGCAAAAGCTTCAGTCAAGCATATTCAGCCCGCATTTAACAAGTCATTCAGCCAGAAAGTGATTCGTGTATTTCACACAGCAACCTGCACACACCAGCTCCACATCAAGAAACAATCATTAATGCAGACAAAAGCAATAGTTGACGGATTCATATTTGGAATTTCCGAGTGCACCATGTGATTGATCAAGCCTTTTTTCCTATTTGACATATTAAGCAAGTTTCTTATGATTTAGCGTTTGAGTTGAGTTTTTAGACATCGACATGCCAGATCAGTGTGTGAAAGATTGTTTTTTTCTTTTGTCTGCTTGCAAAGCAGCATATTTAACAAAGTGCATCCACACTCTGATGATAAAAACTTGAAATACAACTTATTAAAATGTGTTACAAACACTGGGGCATTCTTTGTGTTTTTGACATGGCACCACTTTTTAAGGGAGCCAAAAGTGTGGTTGAATAACAACAAAAACCTACTAACTAAAGTCATTAGTTGGCAATGGCACATGTGTCATCCTAATTGCAGATAATTACAAAAGTTAATGAAATAGCCCAAAAAATTGACTTTTCAGATGTCATAAATTGTCTGTATAACACTTCCAAAGGAAACACGTGCTGGCTTAGGTTCTGAGTTCTTTGGCTGGTGAATACCTGGCCAAATGTGCTGGTACCCTTCCATGAAAGAAAGAAAAATCCACAATACTCATAAAAATAGCTAATCATTTTTGAACACTGACTAATGAAAATCAAATGGCTTTTGAATTGTGGTGTCAACAGGCTCATTTGAAAAAGTAAAGTAATTAAACTGGCCTGGACCAATGAGTTGGTACCTCTAGAAAATACTGAAAATGATTTTAATATAGTGACATTTTAACTGTGTCTCCTGTAATTAGCATCACAGGTGCACTGTAATCTTGCAGCCAGTTTGACTTTTTAAAGGGTTAAAAATCATCACTCTGCTGTTTGGTATCATGGTGTGCACTACACTAAATATGGATTAGATGGATGAGAGAAAGCAAAGGAGAGAGATGTGTGAGGAGATCAGAAAGAAAAATGTAGACCAACAATTTAAAGGTAGGTTGAAGGGCTATCTCCAAGTATCTAGATGGTCCCGTGACGTTGTTATTACTTTTGTCAGTTTTGAGTTATTTCAGTTACTATTGAATGAACAACAACAAAGTTGTCCATGTGTGTACGATCATTCATATATCGGTGTTGACAGTGTGGATCTAAATCTACTGATTAAAATATGCAACATCTTTTGACATGTGTCAGCACTTATTATAAAAATAATTGTCTATACACAGGATCTCATCATATTGTCTGTGCAATTGCCTGAAAGCTGAAACTCAGAAAGATGCTTTAGAAGTAAGCCCTTCTTCAGACCTTGCATTAACATGCATCCTTAATAACATGAGCTTTATCGGAACAACCAACATCTCTGTAAAATAGGTGTTTCCCTAAATGAATTGTTCCATCTTGGATAGAATCCATCCAAGATCAATGTAATTAAATCTCTCCTTAAAATGTTCCCAATCAACTAACTGACCATTTACATTATTTGCTTGAAGACTTTCTGTCTGGATTTAGATCCCATAGCAAAGAAACAGCACTGGTGAAAGTTACTGATAGTCTCATGGCCTCAGGCACTTGACTTGTCTATACTTGTCCTTTTAGATCTCAGTTCTGCAATCAATACAGTTGATCACGGCATTCTCTTACAGATCCTTGTGTTAAAGGAACTTCATTAGTTTATTGGAAATCATATTTATCTGATAAATTTCAGTTTGCTTTTCAGAGGTGACCATGGTGTTCCACAAGGTTCTGTACTTGGGCCATACTTTTTAATTATATATATGTGTGTGTGTGTGTGTGTGTGTGTGTGTGTGTGTGTGTGTGTGTGTGTGTGTGTGTGTGTGTGTGTTAAAAATGTTAATTGCTATGCAGATGATACTCAGCTATATCTAAATATATCTAAATATATATCCTAAAAAGATGGATGACTGCTAATTTTCTACTTCTGAACTTAGATAAGACTGAGATTGTTGTCTTTGAAACTTAGCAGTTCAGAAATAGGCTGTCTAATCAATTAGCAACTTTGAATTACATTACTTTTTGCATTTAGTACCACTGTGGGGAATCATCTAGTTACTTTTGACCAGGACCTGTCTTTTAGATCAATTCATAGTAAAAAACAATACAGCCCATTGGTTTTGAACTGCCTTCTTCCACCTTCATAACATTGCAAAAATGAGGAAAATCTTATCTCAATGATGCAGAAAAGATAGACTATGCATGTCTTATGTTGAGATAGGACTATTAAAATTCCTTATTGATAGGATGTCCGGAAATTACTCTGAAAATCCTTAAGGTGATCCAAAATGCTCCAGCAAGAGTTCTGATGAGGATTAGCAGGACAGATCATATTTCTTCTATCTTAGCTTTAGTTAATTGGTTTCCTGTTAAATGTTGAAAAAAAAAAGAATTATTCTTAAATATAAATCCATTAAGGGCTTGCTCCTTCTAACATTAAAGGTCCCATTGCATGCTTTTTCTTTGCTTTCAAAGGTTTAAGTTGCACTTAAACTGTAATACACTCACTTTTCAGGCAGTCTAGATGTCCTTTTAAAAGGTACACAATTGATTAAGTAGTAGCTTCCAAGATTTATTTTTATCTATTCATTTATTTTTTCATCATGACTTTCTGTTTTATGCAACCATAACTTGCATTTTCAAAGTAGTGCACATATTAATACAGCCCATGCATATCTCAAGCCCAATGTTGCCCTGTGCTTGCTCAGGATGGGGGATTGCATTGAAGTGAGGATTTAATTAGTTTGTATTAAAATATAGTTAAAATTAAAAGGATTGTCTTTGAAAGTGCTTTGAGATAAGTTTGGCCAGCAATGTGGCCAGCATGTAACAAGTGTGTCCACACTTTGCATTCATTTCACATTGCAGTAATCTAACACAAAAGCGAGTGAGTCATCACCTAAGCTGATGACATTAGTTTCTTAGGTGGACTCAGGACACTTTCATTTTCAGACCATGAAGAATGTGGCCACAAGCGTGCCAGACAACCTTCAAATGAGTCCTGAGCGATCAGATCTGAATCTATTCAAGAATTAATTAAGACCTTGCATTAATCTTGGCCACTCTGTGGTCTTAACGGGGGTTTATGTTCTCCGCCCTTTTCCTACTGCGCCACACAAGACCCAACGTCAAACGCCATTCATCATCTGCCTCAATAACGGTGTACTAAACTTTCTATCTCTGCGGCCTTCATACCACACCTAAATCTTTCTGTTGAGCTTCTGCCCAACCTGATGCAAAAGCATTATTTGCAGTGGTACCTGTACCTTGTACTAGTTGTTATTCACAAATTCTTTCTGATAACTTGTTGTTTTACATTGGCATTAAATAATTTGATTTGATGTTAATTAATTGGAAAGATTGCAAGATGTCTGGCTTTTGATTTGTTAGGCAGTACTTATTAGACATTGACTGATTGAAGACATTTTATAAGCTTAAAAGGTCAGCAGTTTGGTTGAACAAATTACTGCATCAATCCACTCAGATCTGTTTATTCAAGCAAAAATGTGCTTTACATACATAAACAGACCAACACATACTGTATACACCCTGGGCAAAACAACAGCTAGGGGTATTTCAGTACTGGAATAATATCAGTGGTCTGTAATAATACACACGTGGCTTTTTCGCCCACTAATCTTTTAATCCCTCTCTTGTTTCCAATTTTTATGGAAATGTTTTATTCCTCTTCAAATGCAAATGAGTACAAAAAGAACGTACTAAAGAGATAGTATCCTCTCCACTTGACAGTACAAAATAACGCGACAGGTTTGAACGCTTGCACTTAAAACTGTTATATACACAATGTCATCTCAGATTGTTTTTTGACATCATAGAGATTAAGATGGTTTACTTATCAGACAATTTCTGTCCTTTGTCTTTATTTTGTGCCATTAAGCCTTTCTACACTTAAAAAAGGTTAATTTATTATCTGCATCTAATAAAGAGTTTCCAGTGTTTGTCTCCGCATCATCTATATCCACCTTTTTCAGTCTTCATTGATGGCTTCTGTATTCTAATGGAAAATCATTTACAACATAATTTTAATCTTTGCTTATACTGTTAATTGTCCTTTAAAATCAGAGCCCATGCAGAAAGTTTTCATACCATTTAAAGTTTCTATGTTTTGTTGTGTTTAGAGTCAGAAAATGTATTCTGTTAATTTTCTTTCTCATCAGTGTACACACACTGCTTTATAATAAGAAATCAAAAGCATGTTTTTGAAATGTTTTGTAAAAGGTAAAACAAGAAAAATATTCAATAATTTTTTTTTTCTTCTTTTGTTTGGGACATTTTTAGGTAATGAAATTGCACATATATGAAAACCATAAATCGTTGTCTTTCTAAGTCTCCTCTGAAATATTTAAGAATAAAAGACCAGAAAAATCCAGTTGATATGATTATCAGACCCCTACAGAATGTTGTATGTCAAATTAAAAAAAAAGCCATGAGGTCATGAGGACAGTGCATCTTTGAGACATGGTTGTGTGAAACCTAGGACTTGATAAGCTAGATAAAAGTATGGCAGTATTAAATGTCACCAGTAACATCACTGCATCCATCATTCTTCATTGGAATAATTTTACAAACAAAAGACTAAATCTGGCTGCCCAGCTGAAATGAGTCATCAAGGACAAAAAGGCTCAACCAAACAAGTAACCAATAACTCAGTCATGACAAATGAGATACAGAGTCCATTAATAGAGATGGGAGGAACTTACAGGAGGAAAACAATCAGAGCAGCACTCAGTCAATCACGTGTTAGTGGGGTACAAGGAGAAGCCATTCATCATTAAAAGCCATGTCAAAGCCCATGGGGATTTGCCAAAAGACACTTGAACAATGCTGAAATCATGAAAGAGTAAACATTTTCTGATGCCATCTGTCACATGTTGGATGCCGCAACATAACCTCTTCTCCTTTTTTCTGCTCAGATGAACCTTGTCAAGTCTGATTCTGAGAAGCTGGTAGGAGTCTGGCAGGAGTCTCAGCTCTTCACCTACTTCGATTGTGGTTGCAACAGATTATTGAAGGTCTGCAGAACTGCAGTCTTACATGCTTCTCTGCTGCTTCTCGAGGACTATCACCTGCTAATAAAACTATTGTAATAAATTATGTAATTGGTGATTCTAACATAGTTATAAAGTAGAATTGGTGTCAATGCCCTCCCAAAGTTCCCCATGCGTGACGTGATAGAGGCGTTAATTAAAATAACCTTGTAACAATAGAAATTGTTATGCATTTAGTCCAATTAAAGACCAACAAATTAGCTGCATACTTATATTAATATATAATCTTTAAGCTCAAAGTCTCTATTAGTAAGCAATCTTACAAAAACCCGGAATGATATTTTCTGTTTATCAGAAACATGACTACAGAAGAACGAGTATGTTAGTTTAAATGAATCGAGGCCACCCAGTCATTTTAATTATCATATTCCATGAAGCATGGGCTGAGGCAGAGGTGTAGCAGCCATCTACAACTCCAGTTTTCAAATAAAATCTAAACTAAAATGCGATTATAATATGTTCGAAAGCCTCACGCCTAGTCTAAAACTCCAGCACTGGAAATCAGAGAACATTATAGTTATAGTTGATTAAATCGTAAACAGAAAACCTAAGGTGCCAAAAAAAAAAAAAAAATGTCAGTGTGCAAAGCAGACCTGTGGAGAAAGTGAATGCAGAAAAGTCCAGCTAGATGTGTGTTTGATAAGTTAAGATTTTAGGGGGGTTACACAAGGATGACTTCTAGAATAAGATGCTTTTTTTTTTCAAGAGTTTCTTAAAAGTAGAGAGGGATATCGTTGCTCTGATAGCAACTGGTAGCATGTTCCTCCAGTTGAACCACAATGACAACAGTCCGGATTGCCTTGTGTTTAGGGGTGGACGTATCCTGGAACCGTCATAGACGACTTTCCACAGAGGACTGTAATGATCAGAGTATGAGCCTCAGAGACAGAGTTTAAATAACTGGATGCAAAACCAGAAGTCGCTTTTTAAGCAAGCATTAGTGTCTTGAGCATTATTTGGACAGCCAAAGGTAGCCAGTGAAGCTCAGGAGGTAACGGTGTGGCGTGAGCCTTATTTGGTTGGTTAAACATCCGATGGACTGCTGTGGGTGCGATGGGCCATCTGTAGAGGTTTAACTGTGTATGCCAGAAGATCCCAGGAAAGAAGAATTGCAAAGGAGGGAAATGCAAAGGAGAATGGCGTTAAATTCTACAATGTCGTTAGGAGTGAGTGTGTGTTTACATCATTGTTAGTTTCCACATAGCCCTGTGATAAAGTAGTAATCTTTACACCAAATGTTGTCACATGAACTCTGTGTCCTACGTTTGCACTGTCAGCACAAATCCGATTTTTAGTATATCCAATCAGAATGCAAATTTCCCCCCCCCCCCCCCCCCCCCACACACACACACACACACACACTCACACTCACACTACTCATACCTGCTGTGTTTTTGAAACGTTGTGTTCCACCGACTTCCATTTGCTAACCCTACTGAAACCAAAACATCATTAAAAAAAGGCTTAAGAAACAGGATTTATAAAAATAAAAAAAATACTATTTATACAAACAATGTGAATGTGAATCAATGAACATTCTTTAGGCATCAATGAATATTCTATAGGTGCAAACACAAACAAAATAAAGTCAGATCTTAAACTAATTGCACATATGATATGTTCTTCTTTACAAAAATGATAGATAGATAGATAGATAGATAGATAGATAGATAGATAGATAGATAGATAGATAGATAGATAGATAGATAGATAGATAGATAGATAGATAGATAGATAGATAGATAGATAGATAGATAGATAGATAGATAGATAGATAGATAGATAGATAGATAGATAGATAGATAGATAGATAGATAGATAGATTGTTACCGTAATACATTTATGGAATTATGATGTCAGATTTGTAAGAACTTCCCTCATAACTCAACACAAAGAAAAACAAAATGCTGTTGTTTTTTCAAAATGCTCTACCATAATAAAGAAAGGTCCTATGTACGAAAGAAATGGAAAAATTATGACAGCGCAAAGTATAAATCATGTTGTGATCTCATGTCTATGGTGCATCATAGTGGAAATGTACGACTGGAAAATCCAAGTGACTGCAAAACAGTACAGTTTGATGAGCTATTGTTAAGGAAATGATAACACTTCTGTTCAAGTTCTGAAAAATCTTCTCTCTACATAAATCATTGTGCATAAATTCAGCTTTTAGAGCTCTGGGATCACGTTGCTATGGGAACCCATGTTCTGAATGCTGCTTTCAGGTGGGAGGAGACAGGTAGAAACTCAGGGTTTCTTTATGGTGAACCTACCAGCGAGGAGGATCACTTCCAACAGTCAGTAACCATGGTAACAGACTCAAGGTAAGGCTAATCGTGCTTTCTGGAACGGAAAACCCAGAGTTTCCCCCAACTCAAGGTTACTCAGAGTTTCAAAATAACCTGCTTTCTGGAGCAGATCCCAGCTCACTTAGAGCCAAAGTCAACATTGGACCTTCACTTTCAACAAAATTAACATGTCCTGGATCCACCGAAACAAAAAGAGCACCTGCCACTTCGCTAATCATCTCAGTTAGTGTCTGCTAGATCAGTCTGAGATAACTGTCACAGACTCACAGACCTCAGGACTCACAGACCTCAGGACTCACAGACCTCAGGTCACAGACCTCAGGACTCACAGACCTCAGTTCACAGACCTCAGGTCACAGACCTCAGGACTCACAGACCTCAGGACTCACAGACCTCAGGACTCACAGACTTCAGGGCTCACAGACCTCAGGTCACAGACCTCAGGACTCACAGACCTCAGGACTCACAGACCTCTGAACTCACAGACCTCAGGGCTCACAGACCTCAAGTCACAGACCTCAGGACTCACAGACCTCAGGACTCACAGACCTCAGGGCTGACATACCTCAGGTCACAGACCTCAGGTCACAGACCTCAGGACTCACAGACCTCAGGGCTGACATACCTCAGGTCACAGACCTCAGAACTCACAGACCTCAGGGCTCACAGACCTCAGGGCTGACATACCTCAGGTCACAGACCTCAGGTCACAGACCTCAGGTCACAGACCTCAGGACTCACAGACCTCAGGACTCACAGACCTCAGAACTCACAGACCTCAGGGCTCACAGACCTCAGGACTCACAGACCTCAGGACTCACAGACCTCAGGTCACAGACCTCAGGTCACAGACCTCAGGAGTCACAGACCTCAGGACTCAAAGACCTCAGAATCCACAGATCTAAAGGCTCACAGACCTCAGGTCACAGACCTCAGGGCTCACAGACCTCAGGGCTGACATACCTCAGGGCTCACAGACCTCAGGGCTCACAGACCTCAGGTCACAGACCTCAGGACTCACAGACATCAGGGCTCACACACCTCATGTCACAGACCTCAGGGCTCACAGACCTCAGGGCTGATAGGCCTCAGGACTCACAGACCTCAGGTCACAGACTTCATGACTCACAGACCTCAGGGCTCACAGACCTCAGGGCTGGCAGGCCTCAGGACACATGCCCTGCTAAATGAGGTCTGGCAACACCTATGCTAAGTGGAGGATAGTGAAGTGGCTGTGCTGCTATCTCAGATGGTTATGACGAGCCATTGCACAAATCTTCAAGATGTTACAAGAAAGCGGCAGCAGACGGGGGAGGCTTTCATGTCCTACTTTACTCCTGATTGCAGTCTCCGCCGGTACGATAGTACAGCGAGGAGCATGGCTCAGACATTAGTGGTGAGCTAGCAGATAACTGGTGTTAGCCAAGAGAGAAACTTCCTGTCACGTCCGTCACTCTGGTAGACCCAGTCATTGTTTCTGCCATTTGAAATCCTATTTGAGCAACCTGACCATCCAGACTGAGATCCATCTGTGAAAATCAGATTGGAATCCAATTTAAAGTCACTTCAGTATTTGTTTTGAATTTGATTTGAAAACAATTACATTTTATCTGGATTTTGGCTGAAAAATAAAATCTAAATACAGTCTGGACATGTTCAAAACTGGAAATGCCTGGCAGGTTTATACATCTGTTGTGAAAGGGCTATATAAAGCAAACTATATGAAGCATGTAGAATATTGAAGACCAAGTAGCTCACCAACGCATGCTGTATTGGAAATCCACAGAATACATTACAAAAAACAACAAAGAAGAGGAAGAAAAACAAAACTAAGAAAAAGAAAAATGAACTAAACATCACATGACTCAGACATATAAATTCGGAATGCCTTGCTTAAGTCTCTTAATAGTAATGTATTATTATACTAATTTGTATTTATTTATTTTGTTCTTGAAAGCATATATGTGAAGTGAGTACTAACTTGAAAACTGTGGAGCCATATCAGCCTGAAAACATTCAGACAGCAGTTCAGATTTGCAGGACACAGCGACCTCTCAGACCCACTGTGCTGTCATTCACTTTCACACACTGCTGCATTAACTGTACCTTGGAAGTAGGTAACACGAAGCACTAACATTGATTCCAACAGAAACCCTTCAGCGGAAGAGAGTAGAGAGGAGTTCAGATGTTAACTCCAGTTCCTAGGATCAGCTGCTATGTGCAAATATGAAAATATGTTGTTGAAAAGGGTGTTGTTGCCTTATATAGCTGTTATTTTGACCAAAGTATGTCATAGATACTTTATAAAACCCCGGAAAAGTTATCAACTTTTGAAAAAGCCCAGAGTATGTCTCCTCTAAATCCATTATTGACAAATAAACAGAAATGTAGGACCACAACAAAGCTACAACAATATGCCTGATCACTAAAACTCATCAGAGAGGAATAAGACCACTGTAGGCTGTGCACTCCTAAAAGGTGGTGTCCATGGAAGAGTGGCTGGGAATTAACCAGTGCTCCAAGACAACTACAAGAATGTATCTCAGAAACATTAAAAAAATGTGGAACATGTAATCACATCAGATAAAACACAATTTGAAGTTTTTGGTTGCCAACGAATGTTTCCTGTGGTGCACACTGCATGAAGTATTGAGCTGTGGGCTATTTTGTTATTAATAATATCTTATCTATCACAAAACAGACATATTCTTCAAGTTAAAAAAGAAATAAAAATTGGAAAGAAGCCATTAATCTAAAATGTTATGAAAGATCCATCCAAAATATCCATCTATACATTTTTTTTATACCTGTTTCATCCTATTCAAGGTCGTGAGGAGGATAGAGCTTATTAAATGTGTGTAAACACACAAGAGACAAATACGCATAGACGACATGTAATAGTACCTGGAAATAAAAAAAATAAAAAAGTAGTCATAGAACAACCAAAATACAAACTTACAAATACAAAAACGGGACATTATTTAGATTATAAAATTCGTAAGCTGGGTCTTGTTAAATGAAGGTACTCTGAATCTGAATAATGTTATTAGCCAGCCTTAACATGTTTTTATAGTAGTCTGTTCCATAGTTTCTGGAAGGGTTGCCCCACAATCTTTGAGCAAATGTTGAAATGTTGTCACAATTTAGCTCTTAATGTTGCAGACAGACCCTTGAACCATACAATATTCCAGTATTGTAAGTTGCTCCTTATGACCGAGATGAGGAAGAGAAGAACTATTTGTCTGCTCGCTCCAAAGAGTCTTAGTTTTTTTTACAGCTACAATCTATTTGGTCCTTCCAGCTTATTAGGTTATCTATCTACACTCCCAAATATGTGTAGGAGGACACTTGTCTAATATTTCCCATGTGGATTTCTCAGGGGCTTCTATGGAAGTCGGTTGGTGATCCACAACTTCCTCAGTTTTCTTAGCGTTAATCTCCAGGGCATTAAGGTCACTCCTCTCTACCACTTTATTTACCCTGCTGGTGTATCTCAGTACTACCTGAGTTGCTTAACATGGATAAGAGAACTGTGTCATCAGAGTATTTTATAATATACTGATTTGGTGTATCTACAATTGTATCTACAATTGTCAGTATAAAGTGTAAACAATACTGCTAAACTAACACAGCCCTGAGGTGCTCCTACTTTGGTTGTAAAGGCAGATGAGAGTGTTTTATTAACTTTAACAAGCTGAATCTATTACTAAGGAAGGACGCATACCAGTCCATTAGAAAGGGATTCCGTTTCTAATGGCTCATCTTGAACACTAACAGGTGTGATTGTATTGCATTAAATAATGATGAAAAATCTAGAAATTGAGCTCTAGCATCTTAGGTTTACTCAAGTTTTCCATATTGGGGGAACATTGTGTTTATCTATGGATGTATGAAAAACTGGTTGCCAGGCTGGGACCAGTTCAGAGGGAAAGTCCTTTAAAGGATTCGCGCTGCATTCATCCGACCCTGTAGCTTTCTTTGGATTTGCTCATTGAAAAGATTTCCTTACAGCATCAATGTTAATAATAATTCTATCTGTTTGTTCCGTCACCTTTACTATTTTTAGGACGTCACTACAGTTAGACAAGTGATCTTTTAACCAAATCTTGAAAAAAAATTATTTAGGCCATTGGCAAAAGAAACTTCAACCTCAGTAACGATAGGTTTAGTCATGCCAGTTATTGATTTCATTGTTTTTCTTATGTTTATTGTGTTCTTAATGTATTTTGTAATATATGCTTTGTTATTAGGGTAAATTTGAACTTCCTCATTTGGAACAATCGGTTGGACACAGAAATGTATAAAGTCATTTATTACTACAGTTGCCTTTTGTAAGGAATCTTGGTGAAAGACTTCCTGTCTGTCAGTTAAAATCAGGCCTTCAGTTGTTCTTTACTTTCATCTGTCCAAGTAACTGGTTTGTTATTCTTAATTTTAGTTGTGTAAACTGGAATCATATGCGCAACGTTATGATCAGAATTGAGTATGGGTGGTTCACACTTAGAAACATAAGCATTCTTTACATTTACAAAACATTTATCCACAGTTTTATTTTTCCTGGTGTAGTCTTTCATATATTGCCCCAAACTGGGTAAGACAGTCTTAAGGCGGCATTGACTTAAATCTCCGAGCACAATTGCCGGCGTGTCTGGGTACTGGAGTTCACTGTCATGTACACACTTTGCTTTGGTGCGAGCTGCTTGAGACGGTTCGTCACTGGGAGGCACGAAAAACAAACAGCAGTATATGCACCCAAATTCTCTTGGCAGATAAAAGGGTCTTAACATCATGCCTAGAATTTCAACATTAGAGTCGCAGATTTTACATTTGACTGTGCACGACTGGCACCATAGATCATTTATGTAAACGCGTAGTACGCCACCTCTCGTTTTGCCCTGAAGTGTCATCCCTGTCCGCTCGAACAAGTGTAAGTCCAGGCATTTCAAACAGAGAATCAGGCTTTGATGGTTGAAGCCACTTTTCTTCGAAGCAGAGCAGACATGCTTCCCGGTATTTGTTACAGTACTTCATATATGTGTGCAGTGCGTCCACTTTGTTGTTCAATGGGCGCAAATTGCTCAAGTTAATGGATGGAAGAGGCGGCCTGTTGAATAGCCTTCGTAATTGGTTCCGGATGCCTCTTTTCCTTCCTTGTTTCTTTCTCCATACAGTCTTAATCAGCTCCCTTGGCATTTGGTCCAAATTGCACAGTAGTAGAAGGTTAAGCTCGCGGAACAGCTTGAGTCGTCGCTCCACCAGAGTTTTTCCGCTGTAGGATATATCGATATTAGCACTGGGAGTCCTCCAACATACTCGTGTTATAGTTGTGACTCGGGTGTTCCACTTGAGGTTGTTTTGGACAAAGCAAGTAGAGTTCAGTACAGACTCAGAATGATGGTTACTGGGACATTCATGTTACAGATTGAATGAGCACTTGAGTCATAAAAACAAAGATTAAATTGAACTTTAAACATAAATGAAAACAAGTGAAGCTTACTGAGACAGTGCAGCAACTAGCAGCGCACTGGAAAGACAATGATCTTTGGCAAACTAAAAACCAACTCACCAACCCACACAGCATTTAAAAAAGAAAGAAAAAAAGAAAGAGAGAATTGAAATGGGCTTGCACAGACCCCGACCTCGACTCAATGCAGAAGTTGTGGGATGACTTTAAGATTGCTGTTCACTGACAGATGCTACCCAGTAAAGAAACGCAACAATCCCATTGGCACTTACACTTACCGTTACAAAAATAACCTTATGAAGTATTTACTTCAGGGATAAAGCAGATATACACAACTTTGACATCTTTTTTTCTTCCAAAATATGTCACATCAATGTGTCACATCAAAAGTATTTCTTCCAACAAAGTGGTGGTATTTTTTTGGTGATCAAGTGAATAAAAATTCCCATAACTCTTTTATTTCCAGGTTTTACTGTGCCAAACAGAAAAAAAGAAAGATAAAAGTCAAAAGGGATAAATACTTTTGCAAAGCGCAGTCATAAGAGCTGACCAAGTAATCCTGTTAGTTTAGCCACAGGAAAGATAAGCCATCAACTAATAAGTGTCTCGATTATGAGAATGGTGTTGTGTTTCTTTAATGTTTATCAGCGTTTCATGGTGAACAAAATGGACATGACTTTCATAAACAGATATTTCACAGTCTATGCTCTGCTTTTCAAATGTCCCCTAAGTTAGAATCCAGTCCTTTTGATCACACTCTCTCTCTCCTCTTCTTTGTTATGTGGCCCATATTAGTGAGGAAAAAATATTAATAAAGGGGGACCGGTAGGGCAACAGCAGCAGTAGCTATTTTCACATTAAAAGGTAAAGTGGAGAGGTTGCACTACCACAAATAGGGAATTAAAAAAGACCAACATTAATTGTAATAAGCGTAAATGCAACTGTGCCAAAATGTTAGTGCCAAAATAAAAAAAAAATAATAATTTTTTAGTTGTTGCAGAGTATCAGCATTTGCTGCAGGTCTGCAAAATTTAAAAGTGGGAATCATAGAGATCCAGACCTGAAATTTGGAGATTTCATAAACAAACATCAGTTCCAAGTAGCACAGGATTAACTCAATCATAGAGCTATAGAAAAATACCCAAAAACATTGAAATAGGGTCAGGGTGAAGCGACAGCACAAACCTCCCACTCGTCCTCAAATGTTATTGTGTGTATTTGGCAGTTGCTCTCATTCATTTATTCCTCCCTTCTTCTAAAACTACACTTATGTTTTACTCTAGAATGAAGCGCATAGATACAACATGTGGTATAAGAATAACTGGTCAAACCCCCTGTGATGTCACTCATAGGTTTCCTGAGGAGTGCTTTCCTAATTGTGCAGTGCCATGTTAAAAATAGGTGGAACGAACAAGCCTGGGAAGCCAACTGGGATACACCCACCTTATGTCAATCACATTTAGCCATTTAAGCTTGGCTGACTCAGGTTTTTCTAACCTAGGATGCTAATTAATACATCGTTGGAGCAGCCAGAAGCAGCCAGCTCAGGAGTCAATACAGTGCGAATCATTAAGTGGCAGATGACCACTAACTGTTGGCTGTGCCAGCCTTCAATCAAAAATCCACACCCCTAATTATACATAAATGTGTTGCTCCACATAACCATTTACCTGATGCAGTACAAAAAAATTAATGGGATTTCTATTTATGGAGACCAAAGCTTTGGAGCCCGCCCCCAGTGGTTGGTGAAGGAACTGAAATTTCTTGCTACTTCTTGGTTGGCATCAACCAGGAAGTTTGAATACTGGCGCTTCCGTTTGCTGTCCCTCCCCCTGTGCTTCCGCTGTTGACTGGGGGTGGTGGCTGTCCCTGTCCCCTGGGGCTGGTCGCGTTACCCTGGTTTTCTCTGTCCATCTTCTCTCCCGCTGCATCACCTGCCCCTCCCTCCTCCCTCCCCTTCTCTCGTTTGGATTGGTCACGGCCGCTGCCCTGGAGGGCCTGGGATAGCCTGGGGCGACGAGGATGTAAGTGGCAGGGACCAATGACGATAGGAACCAACAATGGTATTGTAAGAATAACTATTTCTGTTCCTTTTCTGTTATATTCTGTTTCTATCTTTTCCCTCTTTTTCTCTCTACCCACAATGTATACGAATATGTACTAATTAACTGCAAATATACGACTTTATATGGATATATTCGGATATGTATGAGCATTTAAAATACTTCTATGTATATTATGTATATGAATCTTTAATGCTGCCCCCCAACACCCCCAAACATTCAAATACACTCAGATATGCTCACAGTTAAAACAATTGTCCTCTGTCCTCTTGTAATACCTGATTCTCCTGTGCACCTTTACTCTTAAAACAACACGTTATAGACTCATTTAAACACACATTACAACACAGACACCAGACTGCACCACAACACTGTCTCATGTTTCCTTCTTGCTCTTTCATGTCCCACCTTTTCCTAGTCTTTCACATTCCACACCCGGTGATTTTAGCCCTCTTCGGCAGAATATTTATTCCCCCCTTCTTTTTCTTTTCTTTCTTTTTTTCTCCAGGGATCAATAAAAAAAGGTTAGACTGTCATGAGGGCTGGTGAAGGGAACACACTTGCACACACCTACGCACACAAAAAAAAAAAATTGTTAGGCCGCTCTGGAATCCATTTGAAACGGTTAATAGGTCAATATAATCTTGAGCTAGAAAGTATATTTTAATATTGGACACAAGTTGAGGTGGCAATTGACATGGGCCATATACCTCGCATTAATAACACAAGATGAAAATATATCCATCACAAACCTGTTTACAATGAGTCACATTACTGGCACTGCCGCTCTTGGGTTCCACTGTTCATCCATCTCATCCTCTGCCCACTTTAAAATTCCTCTGGACATGGCGAGTATTCATTCTGTGGCATTTGTTCAATGACTTCCAACTATGACGTCCTCAGACTTCACACATAGAAAAGAATTATAGGTGTTGAAAGGAAGGTCATGTTCTGTATCATATAAACAACAGAGGCTCAGGTGCAGAGGGAGAGCAAGAGAGAAATGTGACGTAATCATTCAACATACAAGAAAAGTCGGAGTCTAAACTTCTGTCAGACAAGAAGAGCAGAGAGCGACACATGTGGCCTTTTCTGCTTAATTCAGAGCTACGTCCACAAATGATTAAAAGGACATCTCTGAATTCATGAGATTAGAAGACTGACTATAATACATGCAGTAGTTTGTAGCTTCATGTATTAATTCAACTTGACTTTTAAGTAATACAAGCCCTGAGTCATAATACACTGAGTCATAATACACTGATCTTACAAAACAGCTTATCATCTGCTTGTTTTGTCATATGCTTTGCTTAAATACCACGGTGAGGGACACACACCTATAATCAATACATTACTTTCTGTCAAATTAGACGAGCATATGTAGATTGAAAAGTACAAAAGAGCCTCAAAAGCTACATATCTAATTAGTGAATACTAATTTATGTCTCTGTAAGTGGATATTTGTATCTAACTGCATCAGGTTTGTGTAACTGACAAAAGACTGTCGCCTCATTTGACACATGATAACATGGAAGCGGTTATTTAAAGACTTAAATACTAAAATTCAGCACCAAATGTATGTCTGTGTTTTTGCATTGGTTGATGTGTTGCTGCCTCTTTATATCAGTGTTCATTTTGTTCTTATAGTCTAAGATGGGATTTGACAGCCTACTACATAATGCACAAAGTACACGAGCTGACATTTGGTTGCTCGTCATTCAGAATATGTATTCCCCAAGGGGATGATCACGCTCGCAGATAATCACACACGGGTATTTATACACACACACACACACACACACACACACACACACACACACACACACACACACACACACACAGACTCTATCAAAGCCAAATCATGCTTCTCTTCAAGGTACAATTAATGGCAGATGTCCTTGCCAATGGCGAAGATCAGTGCAAAGGCTGATCATGGCATCTCTCACATCTGTTTCTAACAGGGTTGGCCATTAACTGTAGGTTGTAAATTCAAGGTGTAGTTAAAATTAAGAAATCCCATGATTTATTTATTTATTTTTTTTTTTTTTTGCGCATAGAAATTCATTGCGCGGTAAACTAACCCTGGACTGAGTGACACGTCTGGTCCGCAGATTTACGCGTGCTGAATCACATGGAGCAGAGTACAGATGCGACACTCTAAAAGAGTGATGGAAAAGCAGCTGCTCTGCCAGTGCCTTGCCTTACTGTTACAATCACACTTGTAATTTTGAACTGGCAGTTTGTGCCACTTCAGTGAGAGAAGCCCAGACGATGGGAGTGGTGTGAACTTGTCACAACAAAGAATTTGAAGGCATGGTTTTGGCATTTGAAGTGTATGTTTCTTGGTCTCTCCTGGATTTTAGCATTCTATTCTTGTATAGTCATCTACAACTTGTGTGTATTTTTGGCAGCATTGTGAAACGGGTGTTTGGTTTGGCTTTTGTTTTGGTCCAGTCTGTACTGCTGTTTTGAATCGGTTATAGGCTCGACCTAACCTGACCTAATGTTTAGTTGGTACATAACAGTTTCTCGGAGATTCAGCTATCAAACTGACTCTTTTCTCCAGCAATCCTGCACAAACTTTACCAGAGATCAGATTCTGTGCTTCTCCTGTAATTGAAACACATTTTTCCATCTCCCAACTACCACCACCCCAGCCTGCTAATCCAGAGGCACATCCCTGATGTGCACAATATGCTGCAGAGCCGTGTCAACCAAGAAAGTCTTGCAACATTCAGAGCCTTAAGGAACTCAGGACAGACCATCCATCCCAGCAGCTTTGCCCCTTGGAGCGTCTTAACTACTTTTAGGGTCCCAGGGACAGGCCTACCCCAAAGTCTACAGTCTATGGTTCTTCTGAGGAAGATGTATTGGAGGGATTTTTACCCCTTGACGTCAGGTGCTGTCAGGACGTCGTCAGGACGTCTTCAGGACGTCGTCAGGACGTCGTCAGGACGTCGTCAGGACGTCGTCAGTAGCACCCCACCCTCACTAAATCTGACACCAGGTTCTCAGTCAGAAAAAGGCTGGAATGCTCTCCTGGGGTTGGGAATGAAGAGCTGCCTCAAGTGGAGGAGTTTAAGTATCTCAGGGGCTTGTTAACAAGTACGTGTACTTTAAAAGTACCATTCGCCAAACAACCTATTTTTACATAGATGGGCCCAAAGTAAGTATATCGGTCAGAGTTTCTGATTTTACAGTCACTTTAGACAGTAAAATATGTGCTCTCTACAAAGAGAGCTTTTTGTTTCATAACAAAGTCTCCTTTAAGGCATTATGTATGCTCAATGTAGCATAAAGTAAATCATAAATAAAAATAAAGCTGTGAGAATAACTTGTTTCACGTTCTTCGTGTTTTCCAAAGAAGCATTTAATGGCGGCAGAGGCCACAACAGTCATCCTAGCTCCCTGCCAGCTGGACGGATATGATCCCCACATTATTATTATTTTTTTTCACAAAAATGAAAAATGAAAGTCTTTCTGGCAAATTGGGGGATCGCTGGTGATCTGTAATTTTTATATAAATGTACACATGGGACGCAAGCCAACAGCATTTGTCTTTTTTTTTTACACTGAATTTTACACATTTGTACCTAAAGTAGAACTACAACAAGTCACAGTACAGTAAGTGATTAAGTGCTCCAGTATATGTTACGGTTGGTTATGCTCATACCCATAATTATAGCTGCTCAAGTTATTTCCATGCTCTGATTCTGCTACTGCACAACTAGAGGGAAAATAGCCCATCTTCTTTCTGGCACAGCTTTACACCTACTGCTGAAGCATTTGTTTGCTCTTAATCAGTGAGCTCTTCATCATGAATAAACAATTTACCCATAAAAAAGAAAATTATGATAATGCAAGCAATCATCATCATCACTATCAGCATCATCATGATAATTAAACACACAGAACTTTAAGGTCAACTACCCTATAGATGCACCACACTGAGGAAAACGGCAGCATCCCATAGTCCACCATCCATCCATCCATCCATCCATCCATCCATCCATCCATCCATCCATCCATCCATCCATCCATCCATCCATCCATCCATCCATCCATCCATCCATACATACATACATCCATCCATATCCACCTTATCCTGTTTGGGGGGTCACTGGAGCCTATTCCCGCTGACTTTGGGTGAAAGGCAGGTGTATAAACCCTTCGAACAGGTCACCAGTCCATCGCAGGGTTACCCCACACATATGAAATTTTGATTTTTCAACTCATATAGAAATGTTCATATATAATGGGCTGAAAAATGTGAGTTTCAATAAATACAAAAAAAAAAAAAAAACGTCTATCATGATTTGTCTCTGGCTGCCTGTCAAGTGTGCGCTCTGCGTCCTGCCCTGACGACAGCTGGTATACGCTCCAGACATCCGGTGGCCCTGAACGCGAAGAAACAAAGACAGAAAATAGAAGTCTGGATGTCTAAATGTTCTGATGGGAATCAAAGAGTAACAATAAAAAAATAAATAAATAAACTCAGATTTCTGTACTGAGGATTTCAAAGAACAGTTTCTTTGTCACAAGCGGAGCTGCCGCCTTAATCCCTGTCTGTTTGTACAATAAGTGTGTAAATCTCCAAGCCAAACTCAAAATATCAAACTTCTCTTTGCTTTTAGAGAAAACTTGGTCTTTTCACCTTACATTTATACTTGCCTTTTTTTTTTTTTTTTTTTTTTTTTTTTAACTTTGCTGCCAGTAATTTCGTTCTACTACACGTTCTACTAACTAAGTAGTATTTTTAATTACAATGTGGACGACAAGCGCTCAGCCCATTAAGCTGGAACGGTGCAACAGTGGGATTTCTGCCTCCAGCCAATGTTGGCACTAAGACGTATGCAAGAAAATAAAAGTCAGCTGTTCATTGAATTGAGATTCGCTTAATGTTAAAAATAGAACTTATGATGTTTTAAGTGCTGACGCACAGGACCACACAGAGAGTCAAACGAGATTTTCCTTAACAGAAAAAGAGAGGGAAAGAAATTCAGAGCGGGGTCAATGAATGTCACAAGGCAGTGACAAACGATGTGGTGAAAGCCCCGCAACGGCAGTGTCCTGATTCTGCTGGGTAAGTTCTGATGAAATGCACATAAATAGAAAATGAACTGCCCGTTAATGAAATGCCACCAAGCTGCATTCCTATGCTCTGCTCGATTTATCCTGTTTTGAACGATTTAATGTCAGAAAATAACAGACACGAGCGATGTTTACATTTTTGAAGAACATATTTTTTAAGCGAAGCAAACACATAAAACAGAAAGAATTATATTTGAACCTTAACTCCTGGCTCTTACAAAGGGTACATGTCTTTTTTTTTAGGGTATGTTTACAGCTAATTCGCCCTTAAGTCCCACGGGTGAAAATTAGATGATAAAAGCAAAAGTCACCAAGATGTTAGTGAAAAACGATATTAAATTGTAGCAATTGTGGCACATGCAGATCAACGGAGGGATGAATGGCTTCTTTGTATACTTCTGCTCATGTCAAAGCATTTTCACAAAAGCGAACTACAAATCACAGAAAATGGATAGTGGTACATTCAATGCAAAACTGGTGATCAGCGACACGTTTTGTAAATTGACTTCTGCCTATGGACGATATATTGGTTTTTGTTAAACACAGATCCAAGGTTGTCTTGCCCTCAGAGTGCTTCAGCATTCATGTATGTAACTCCGAACTAGCATTCCTTTATATGTAGACTCAGACAAAGATGGGAGAGAAGACATTACCCTTTATTTGAAAAGAACGCTTTCTACCAACCAGTGTCACGTCTGACACCTTGTCGAACGATGACCATGAAGGGTTTAGATGACAAGTTGGCTTTCATAGATTCTCGTTAAATAAACAATCTGCTCTGTTTTACTCTGACAACATTGTCTTTTATTGAAAAAGTTCTCATCTCAAGTTCTCATGCAGCTAAAAAACACAAACATGCAGTGTTTGAGGAGCAGAGTGCATACTGACTCCAGCCCTGCGGATCCGTAGGGCAAAATGTTCCACTTTTATTTATTTATTCAATACAGTGCTTCAAATTCAGTATTTGTCAGGAACTTTTTATTCATGTGGTGTTTTTTTTTTTTTTTTTTTATCTGTGATCTTTACAAAGTGAACTGAACTGTCTGTGGCCAGACGTATAAACAAGATGTTTATTTTGCCGGTTGGACTGTTTGCAGACCTGTAGAATGTCAATCAAAGTCATGTTTGTTCATTTGTTTTCAACACTTTACAAATGACTGTATTAGCTCATTAGTGGACAAGCATAATAAAATATTTTCTACTGCAATGACCCAACTAACTCCAAAGACCAACAAATCTGTTGCTGTCTGTATGCTAATATGGCATTTTTTTGAAGAGGAAATCATCTGTTTTTTATATATATATATATATATATATATATTTTTTTTTTTTTTTTAAATTAAGCAAAAAAAATATGCTAAACTATAAAAAATAACCTATGAAAGTAAATAAGAATAAAATTATATAAAATGAACACATAAAATATAAATCAACAAGTTAAACTTTAAGGACATGATCTCTTTTTTTTGATAATGTTCAGGTTCAAATGTCTACTGGGGGGAATTGCAGAAAGCAGGTTTTATTTGGTTAAGTGAAGTCAGATGAATGTACAGAGTATGTTAATCACCATGGAAACATACATCCTTAACATAACCTGGTTAAGGGTTCTGTTCAGGTGTCATGGTGGGTATTTTATGTCCACATTCACCAAGGTAGGGGCAAACGTGCAGATAGCCTGGTGCCTTTTTTTTGTTTAATTATTACGTTTTTTTCAGAGGAAGTACTTGTTTCTTACTTCTCATAAATATGTTCTGCATTTTTCTCTGTTATTGCAGTTTCAATGCTCCATCGATGATGTCTACAAATTTGGTATAAATGTGTGCAACCTTGAGTTAACTAACACCGAGTCGATTGAGGACCTCCTTGAGCGTCTCCTTCATCAGCCGGAGACCCCAGCACATCGAGATGTTGCAGGTGTCATCACCACCTTCACCCCCCCCCCCCCCCCCCCCCCCCCCCCCCCCCCCAACCCCCCCCCCCCCCCCCCCCCCCCCTTAGTGTTTAAATTCACAGACTGAACTCACAGCTGGTGCAGCCAAACCAACAGTTCAGCTTTAGTTGATCCTGGTTGAGAAAACCTTGAGTTCACTGTTTATTTCAGGGGTTTTCTTTAAACTTCCTTTCTGGAATACCCTCAGATGCACCACCCAGAAATTACAACAAATACCATCGTTAAACTATCTACTACCATGTCTAACCACCTTTTAGACTTTTAGAAAGAGTACATTTCAAATCATTTTGTACGATCAGTCACAACAAAGACGGTAATAATGAAAACATAGTAAAATAATAGTTCAAGACGAGTACTAGAAGATACTGAATTTGCCTGCCTGACGTCTCAGTTTTACAGCTGACGAGCCTGAACATCACCAACTCCTGTATGGTGACAACTACACATTTAGGAACCATCACTAAGGTCCTGCCAGAGGAATCAAGAGGTCATCAGAAAGGTGCAAGATGACTCAAGGGCAAAAGGAACAATTACATTATTCGAAAAAATATTGAAAAAAAGCTTGATTCAGCAGTTAAAATCTCCTTTCAGTAAAACTACTAGAGCCAATGATGATCAACATCATCAGTCAGTCAACAGTAATGAAACACATTAAATTAAAAAAAATCAATGATAACAAAATACTTTATTTATCCCTGAAAGGAAATTAATTATCCCACAAGGAAAATTGACTCACACTTTAGAAGAAGATTGATGACATAAGTCTATACATAAATGTATGCATCATTCTAAGGTAGTAAAAGTGGCATGCATACCAAAGCAGAGCAATAAAAAATTATTATGCTCTCCTACAGTATGTCAGTGGTTCCGGGCACTAAGATTAATGTGACAAAGAAAGTAAAGCCTTTTCAAAGTTTACATACAAATAAACATAATCCTTTAAAAAAAAAAAATCTGGTCTTTACTACATTTTTAAAATAAGGTAAAAACAACCTCAGATTTATTTCAAACAACACATATTACACTGGGACATTTTTTTTATCGAACAAACACTAAAGTAAATAAAGAAGCAGTGTATTAAAGCAGAATATACCCTGACTGCGTGGGAATAAAGAGGGTAGATGGCACCCAGGTGTTGCCAATCAAACGTACTTAATCAACTGATGATCAGCAACCGTGGCCACCTCTAAAAATGCAGACGTTTGTCAGTTTTTTTGGGGGTGTTTTTACATTGAGATAAATGATTTACAAGTTAAAATAGTCAAGATCGAAGATGGTGAACAGCTGAAGTTTATTTAAAAGAGTTGTGGCGAGAAAGTCTCTTATTTCTTATAGGAACATGACAGCACAGCTTCGGTTTGCAAACGCACCTAAACAAACCAGAGGACTTGTGTAAAAATAACCTTCCAAAGGGGAAGAAACGTGACACACCACACATGGGGGTGGGAGGGTTATGAATTGAGCTTGATTTGCAGCCACAGGACTTTGGCACCATGCAGTCAGTAAAATCTTCTTGATAAGTGTTCCACTCCAGATGTCTGGTGATTTGTTCAAACGCAGTTTTACACATTTCAGTTGTGGTTCCATGATTTTTTTTGACAGGAGAGGCTTTTTTTTTTTTTTTTTTTTTTTTTTTTTTCCTGGAAACCTCTCCATATCAGAAGAAATTAAACTTCTGTTTCCGACTAGCAAGCTACCAACACATCTGGTCTGCTCATCTGCTGATGATCATTTTATAAATCATCCACCCAAGTTGCACCTGGCTGCAACTTTACTTTGACAGGCCAACCATCTGAAACACAGGAAAAAAAACCGTCCTCCGGACACATCCGAGCAACCGAAGACGCGAATGAAGCATGGTCCAACCCAGGTCCACTGCATGGACGGGAGGGTTACAAGACTCATTTAACGAGAGATCCCCAACCTGATTTTTTTTTTTTCTTTTTGAATTTGCTTTTCTCAACTAAATAATGACAGAGTGAAAAATGTTAGATGTTTTCATCGAAGGTTGTTGTTGCCTAATGCAAAGACTCATTAAAACAGATGATTTAATGTTCTCAAAAAAAAAAAAAGATTTACAAAAGGAAATACTAACTTTTGCACATGCCTGAAAACAAATACCTTAAATTCTCAACAAAAAAAAAGAAGAAAAAAAAAAACAATCTTAAAAAGAAGCAATAAATCCTGGTCTGTACTTAGTTTTTCCACACACTGTTTCTGTAGTTTGGCCCAGGATTTTGTTAAATAAATGACACAATGTGACACATTATGTGTTGTTATTCATCTGGATGGATGGATTTCTTTTTTTTAAAGATATGTTAAGGACAAAATATCATATATCACAATATTATCTTTTGTACCCAATTCTACATGTGGCTACAATATTGCTTGCATATTTCACAGTAAAGCACCAAGGGGGCTTAGCTTTTCCTTTAATGCGACTGACATTTGCCAGGAAATGAGGCCATTTTCTGGAGTATCACAGCCAACACTGGATGTATCGCCCATGTAGCAAAAACACACTCAGCTAGTGGACGGAGGCCAATAAAATATCACTTTCCTAAATCTAAACAGCGTGGGACTTCTTCATCTGATCCATAAACCTGATTAAGCCTTTCGGCCCTATTGGGATGTCATTGCCTTATCCTTCTCTTCCACAACTGCTGTTAACAATGAGTGTGTCTTCAAAGGTTATGTCATGAGTTATTTATGTGAAGTCAATTGACAGATAAGGTATATGTATAAAGATATGCAGCCACCAAACACATGCCACACATGGATGTTTGCCTTCCAGCGTAGACTGTAAGATATCAGGAAATATACAAAACAGAATCCCGGTTCAGAGACTCAGAACTAATAGTTCGGAGTATCTTGGAGCCGTAACTGATAATGACTTCAGTGTGATGAATCTGTCACAGTGCAAAGTCCAAAAGAACAAATCTGGCATTAGAAGGTGTGTATGATTTTATCAAACCTTAAATTACTTTAAAGTCATCCTTGGCTAATTATCTTTCTATGGACTATTTCTGAGTGAGTGGTTCATGATTTTGATACTTAAAACTATGCAACTATGTTTAACCAGAACATTGTAATTTCCTAAAATATGACCCTGGGATCAAAATTTAGGAAATTAAAAATGCTTTAGCACTAGAGGGACATTCATTTCTCCTCTTGTTTTCTATTTTTTATGAAGTCTTTGACTTTTCCAGAATAGAAGGGGGAAAAAAAGTCCCTTATGTTACAAAAACAAGTTTGTCCTCTGCCTTGACATATTGTTGCTCAGTAAAGTCTTTTTCTCCCAATGTGGTCCTGACCATCATGTGACTAAAAAAAAAATTTGGCAGAGAGCATTACTGATTTTCTCAAGCAATAATAGCGGCAGTCGTGACAAGGCTCAGTATCCAGTAACACTGGATATTGAATGAGGGCTGCTAAATGATTATTACAGCTGGTGGGGTCATGTAGACCATCAGCAGCATAAGATATTGGATGTCTGGTCGTCTGGAGAAAATGATCACATCACATTTTGCGTACATGTTTCTACATGGCTTATCCATGTTGTGGCTTTAAGAAAGAAAAAAAAAAGACAAGTTGTTTGATTGCTCAACCAGACGTCCTATAAAGTTATTATAAAGATTTATGACAGTTAAATTAGAGAAGAAAAAAAGGCTTGAAGGTAGTCAAACTGGATCCAGTGATTTGTACTTGTTGTTGTGTTGTGCAGCAGTTTATGGAAGCGGCACTGAAACTGCACAGAATCAATTAGATAAATCAGGTTCATCCTTCAGTTCACCAATCAATTAGAGCGTACGTCTAAAAGCACCAGTTGTCCACAAATAAAAAGCTCATGAAGGATCTTTATGTAGCTTGTCCATATCCAACTATAAAAGTAAATCCAGTCAAAAGACAGATTGAGTGTGTGAACATGAGGCCAGGAGACACATCAGAGGACAGAGCGTCTGGTAGTTAAAGCTTACCCTAACAAGGAAGATGCTGTTGGAGACCCTGTTTGTAGTTGATAAAAGACTCAGTTAGAAACACATTAGTTGCAAAGAATTTCAACAAAGCGGTAGGCGAAGGGCAAGTCTCATGTAAGGCAGGACAGGCACCATGCCGCCCCTTCATCAACGCAGTTATATTTTGTGTCCAAAGGTAAACCACTTTGTGTAACACGAGCTGAGATAAAAAGGAATGTTACGGTGCGTCCTGACTTTTACACTCCACATGACAGCAGCAGCAACTTTAACTCAACGTCTCCTATACAACATACAGAATGGAGAAAGAGCTCTGTGAACATATGATGCATGCATGAGCTAACAAAGCGGAGGCAATACCACAAACTGTTCGAATCACTCGAGATAAAATCAGAGGAGAAGAAATGCCGCTGATAAGGTCATTGACAGTAATTACACAGGCACAAGAGCGAGCGGAATATAACACAGGGGTCATCTAACAATATAGTCAAGTCCATCGAGATGCTTGATGCTTTATTACGAATAAAATAGGTCAGAAAACACACAGGAAAGTGTAAAACTTGAGCTTGGGACAAACAATGAGGTCTACTTTACTGCATTCAGTTTCACGCTCACTTTTCTAAATTGACCAAGCATGCTTATATAATATAGCTCTTATTGGGTTGAGGATTGTTTAATTATTGTCATGAATAATATTTGACACAGATAAGTATGCAGTTTAAGTCCCATTTAATCACCAATTACAGTCAATAAAATAGTTTATCTGCTTACCTTAATGAGAGGGTATGCCAGAGTTGGCTGGGGATCATGGGTGTTGAGTCAAGTCCAGAGTGAAGCTGGCCAAACCTTCCCTCATGTGGGGATTTACTATACCGGCCACAGTTGAACAAAGGCTTAATGCATAGCCACAGGAAAACTCTGCTGTGCACAATGCACTCAGGCGTTCCCGCACAGCCACTGAGCGAGAGGATCCACTCACGATTCGGCAGCAGCCCAGCTGTGCTCACAGGGATCCGGGAGACGACAGATAGAGGCAGACATGCAGTTGCTGGTCTTTTCTCTCTCCTACTCACTGTCTCCAGTCTCTTTCTCTCAGTCTGCAGCTACCACTCTCTTCTCAGTCCCCTCTCTGCCGCTCTGCTCTCCCTCTCCACTTAAATCTCCTTCTAGCACATGCATTCGCCACACTGCATCTCCTCCCTCTCTCCCACAAACACACACAGCCATACACCTCTGTCAGTCTCAGTCTAAATGCTCCACATTTTTTTTTTTGTCTTCACACCTCATGTGCTCCATGTAGTCCCCACTTGCAGCCTTAGCAAGGTTTTTTTTTTTTTAATCAATTTCTAGTAATTTAATTAAAAAAAAAGAATAAGTTTACTTTTTCGTCTGTCATGACATTATCACTTCAGTCCTGTGTTGGTTCTCAATGTTGGACAGGACATTGTGTACTGGCTGACAAGGAAATAACAGTGTGGAGGTTAAGGGATATGACCATGGCAGAAAGAATATCTGAGTGTGGACAGCTCTGCAGGGTGGGGTTAAGACCAGAGCACAGCTTTGGCTTTTAGGAGCATGTGAAATCAAACGCCACAGTTAATCTTTACAAGCAAACACAGTTTATCACTACCGGCAAAGACACCCTGGTGCGTGTGCCCTCGCTTCCTAGATTGTGTGAGCCCAGTTTGATAATGCCCTGGCGCATCTTTTGGCAGACGTATTCATGGAGACAACAGAGGCAGATGATTTCATAACAGTCTTCACATCACGGTTGCGCACACTGGAAATACTGTGCCATTTAACCGCGTCTGAGATTTCATGTGGGAAGTGCAGCATCATTCTCTGCTCGGCAATGCCCCGCTCTGCAAGGTTTTGGGGAGGCTCACAACATTTTTTTTCCATCCACTTAGATCCAAGCAGTACATTTGCATTGCCTTTTTGTCCAAGGCTGAGCAGGTGGCTCAGAACACAATACCTTGGTGTTTACCTGAATCATCAGTAAACGAGGACAGCAGCAACAGACACACACCTGGCAGACAGACAGCCTCTCAGCACCTTGGATCTGTGTTTTTATGTGAAAGTACAGCAGCGCAGCGGGAAAAATATGGGATGAAAGAAACACCTTTAATACAAAGGCTTTTCTCTCTTAAAACAAATGCTTATCAAATATGGAGTTCTGTTTTACCTTTTCTTTGCTAAAGCATTTCACCTGGTCTGTATTACCGGGGCAGGCCTTTCGATATTATCTGGAAAGCTTAAAATGCCTTAAAGGAAAACCAGTAATGGTGTACGTAAACAATGTGTATGTGTGTTTATATGATCCAGTCGTTGCCTTGGAAATTCCTGTAAACTTAAAATATGTTTTCTTTGATCTCTTTTAAATTTGTCTTGATCGCATTGAAGTTTTTAACTTTCTGAAGAAGATTAAATCCGTGTGAAACAACACAGAGACGAGGAAACTGGTAATCCCATCTCATGTCAAATTCCCATTTCTGTGAATTAGTTTTTCCATCCTTCCAAAAGCAAATGCATTTCCTTATATTAACACCAGTGGGCATAATTCATACATAAGATGAATTATGGTTCCTCTACCGAAATGCCACGCCCTTCTGACATCACCCACAGATTCCATAAGATTCTCCGAGTTTGGCTGTACACATCTTGGCAGGAGCACCACCCAACCACCAGATAATCCAAAAAATGAACAAATGAGAAGATCAAACAAGCCTTGCAGTTGTCTTAAACATTCCCACCAACTTCCCTCACCGTGACTGAGCTATTTAGCTCCATCATGGTATTTAACCCACACTAACAACTTGTTAACTGTCTGTTTTTTATAAAGTGAGAAATGCTTTTTAAAAATCAAAATATTCCTATGAATTGACAGGTCTTCATGGTCAAACAGCCAAGTGTAAAAAGAACCCCATGATTCCCAGCTCTTTTTTTATTATTATTAATTTTTTTAAGTTATTGGTGATGCTGAGATACTGAGATAGTTTATATACTCGTGATATTAAATGTCTGCATTCCCACACAAGTCACACGATGTCGGGCACGTTGACAAATAAAACTGCATCCCAATGCACCACTGACAGCAGAAAAATCTACGGACTTTAAAAATGGATTTCTTTTCTTATAAGTTTATTCAAATATTTAATCTGTTGAGCAGTATTCCTTGTTTATAATGCTATATAACATTTCTCTATTAAACTTTATCAGTTCGACAAATTATCTAATCTGTGGTTCAAAAACTGCAATATGTTGACCATGTTGACCTAAATGTAAGACAAGACGTTTTTCTTTTTTGATTCCACTGGAAAAAAGAGAAGTCGTCCTTTTTTCAGGGTCTAGATTTTCAAACACTTTCACTCTTACATGCACAGCCACTGGTGGCGCAGTGCCACCAACCTGAAAGGGTCCAATACAACGGGAGCTTGAAATACAGCCTCTTAAATGTCCCAGGGGGTTCGAGACTCGAAGAGACTGTAAGGTACTGAATGTTGTGGAAAAACTTTATAATATATAATGTTTTAGCCACTACGTGTCTATCTGGACTACGACTAGGTTCATTAGATTATCATGAATAAAGACGTGAGAGAAGATCTAAAGTTTGTTAGATTTAATTTCAGCTGTTGCATGCAAGTGCGGTCAAACATACATCAGGCGTCTTGATGCAGGAATGACAAAGATTTTCAGGTTGCGCCGTAATTTGAATCTCACAGAATGATGAAGACTCAACAATAAAAAAATCACATCATATGTGTGCTTCAGCAGAGCAGGAAAATCCAGGTAAAGACTAAATATGAATCTGCACAAACTGTACCATCAGAAGGCCACAGAATATTTTAAAAACAAGATATGACTCTGATCTTAAGAGGTCACAGAATATGTCAAAGCCAAGATATGGATCTGACCACCGGTCACGTCACAGATTGAATATTTTCCATTACGCTAAACAAAAAGGCTCAAAGGTTGAAGCTCACATTCTCTAGTTGGAAATATATCCATTACTTTGGTTTGATTGGTAAGAATGATGAAACAAAACAAATGACAGGAACTTTATTGTTAAATGTCAATTTTGTAAGTCTCCATCAAATATATCAACAGTTGATGATCTAACTGATGATCTATGGACAGCTAAACCATAAAAGTACTCTAAGGATGACACTTCACTGAAGCGATGGGTCACGTTTGCACTGCCAGACCGCTGCAATAAAGTTTGAACATGTCAGAACAAAACGCACCCACAGTGTTGAGCAGACGTGTTCAACACTGTGACTAACCGTAAAGAGAGGTTTGTAAAGAAACCTAACCTTAACAACGACAAACGAGAGAGCACAATGGCAAATAATTAAAAAAAAAACAAAAAAAAACACAATGACAATAAACCGTTCCCGTTGTGATTTTTTTAAATTTGCCGTTGTGTTTTTTAATTTGCCGATTTGCACTTCAGGGCCACCTTATGATTATGGTCAAGAATGACCAATGTGACACAATAGAAAAAAAAACCTACCAAATTACCTTTTTTAATCCTTAAATTTGATGACTTTTCCTAAAGTGACCCCACCACTGGAATAAATGAAACATCTCTTTTCTACCAGAGTACAAACATTTGTCACACCCTACCCCAAACAAATGCGTTGTTGCACTTACATGTTTTCTTGGGTTATAACATGCCTTATCAGGTCTAATAAAGTAAAATGGAAAATAAACTTGCCAGAGAGAGACGTAGACAACAAACAAGACCATTTGACTCATGTAAACCAACAACACCCTAGTCTGAAGAAACAAATACCATGAAAGAACAAATAGAAAATGAAGAGAGTTCTGCAGGCGCACCCAAGCCTGCCCCCCAGGAGTCATACATCTGTCCTCACTGTGGGTCTGATGGTGACGACTGACGTCTTCTACACACTCACATGTTCAAGTGTTAGAGGTCATGCCTCAGTTCAGTTTTATTACGGTCAAGTTCTTTCTCTTTTACTCACTCACACACTATTTTCTTCAAGTGTGAAAATCTGTCCCTATTTTTTTATTTTTATTATGGTCAGGTTCTTTAATTGACTGCAGGAAACACGTGCCGATGCTCACACACACAGACAAACATAGGAATGTCATGTAAACATGTATATCTTGATGTTCAGGTCCTAAAGTAAATAAATATAAATAATAATTATAATAAACCTCAACTACACTAAAGAAAGCAATTATAACAGATGTGCTGTAAGTAAAACAAGTGGTGTCCACTGGTTATTTCAGTCTTTCTGCCCTCTGAAGTGTGGAACCTCAGAGTTTAACTTTGGATAAGCACTTTTTTGTAAATCTGAATGACAAATAAAGTCTGTCTATCTATCCGTCTGTCTAACTAACAAAATGCAATTAAGTTCTTTATTTTAGAGGTTTAGTGAAGGCGGGTCATTTTGACCTTAAAGACAAATGGTGTATACAGAAAGTTAAGACCTCGTGAGGGTTAATATTCATGGTGTCCAGCTACATTGCTCAGCAACACAAAACAAAAACCTTTTTGAGAGGCAGTATATGTTGCCATGTCACAATACTCAGCCATGGATTGTGACACTGCCAGATAATAGATGTGGACAAACATATTGCATGTTTTCTTGTGAGACTGTGCCATACTTCCCATTCTTTTAACCGTTACTCTGTTTGCTTTTGAGTCTTAAAAAGTCAGAAATACATCTCCATATGCAGGAAGTATTTTTAATATCAGGGAGCTGTGATCTAAAACTGAGTGAAAGGCCAGACTGCCGGATCAGTTTAAATGCCTTTAGCAAAACAATAAATCTGTGAGGACTGAGGGCATGACAGAGGAAAACAGCTTGTGGCTACCCATCCAGGCCTCTTCGGCTTCTTTTTTTTTTTTTTTACTTTGACATTAGTGAAAGGTACATGACTGAGTACAATAGCATATGCATAATGCTCATTTTCTTGAATATCATCATCTTTCAAGAACTCACACTATTTATACTGTAAATTTGAAATCAATAGCTATTTATTCAGCAAAGTAAACTATATGTACACTTAAAATTGTGATGATTAATGCTCAAAGTACTGAAGATGAGAGCAAAGCATATTCCAGTGATTGCATGTCAGAACAATATCACATACATTGTTGTTAAACTGGGTTTACATGGAAAAGAGTATAGTTCAATTAAGGCGCCGTCTATTACGTCTTGCAGGAATGCAAGGTGTGGACGGTTGTACCGCTCAATTTTGTTTTGCTGTATGCTTTTCCCTGAGCAAAATATTGCAGTAGGAGACAAAGAGGCAGAAGCAAGAGGATATGAATGAAAGAGTACAGGTAACTTTCTGTTATTATTGGTGCTGCACTTTGTAGGTCATTCCACCATTGGGGAACTATTGCTGTGTGTGAGGACTGCAGAACCCGGCGAAGTTCTTTGGAGGAGTGCAGAGGTGGAGAGGAGAGGAGATCGCAACCCTTACTCTGTTTTGATAAGTGGATGCAGGCACAGCCATCCCTTTTTAGGGAAACACTTTTTGACTTAAGTTTGATGTGGGCAGCTAGGGATAACCAGTGGAGGTAATGTGTCCTTTTAGGGTGATTGAAAACCAGACAGTTTTTTTCACACAAGCTGGGAGGGTGTTACCATAACCAAAGCAAAGAGTAACCATGGTCTACACCAGGAACTGTGTAGCCTGCTGGGTGATGTGCAGTCTGATTTTTCTAATACTGAATATAGTGCTGTAAGTGTTAACATGTGTGTCGGTGTTTGCCTATGTGTGGCTCTGCAATGAACTGGTGACCCATTCAGGGTGTGTGTTTTGCTCAAAGACAGCTAGGATAAGCTCCAGCAGATCTAAATGACCCTGAGTAGGAATAAGAAGGTATACATCATGAACTAATGGATGATTTGAAGCATCGTTACAGAGGTGACATGTCTGAAGAAGCACAGCTGGTCATCAAGCATGACACCCACCTTGGGTGGGGGTTAGCGATATGCAGCTTGTGCTGTAGTAAATGTTGAGATGTATGGTTTGTTTGGGTAGGGAAGACAAGCAGTTTGGTTTTGGAGAAGTTTAGTTGGAATTGGTGCTCCATCATCCAGGCGTGCCAATACAGTGGGACTGTGAGCTCGGAACAACAGGTAGAGTTGGATATTATCTGTAAAAACCATGCAAGATAATCTAACTTAGTAAGGAGGTGTACATGTCAAAGAAAAAAGGCTCCAACACTGAGCCTTATGCAGCTATAATTTGCAGCCTGCACATGTTTTAATGCAAAAATGTCTTCGATTGTGGCTTTATGGGAGGCTATGAAGTGGTACATTTCTGATTGAAACTATTGCCTTAATGCCATGGTCCAGATTTTTCTTTTGAAATTCAATTTTAACAGAACATCACGAAACATGACAAACTAAAATTTCATATGAATTATACTTGCATTTTTAATTTTATTCCTTCGTCTTTTGACCCTCTTGCTCATGCGTTCAGTGACTTATTTGTCAGGTAATAAAAAGTACTCTTTATTTTTTCATATTTAAAAGACAGAAGAGTGAAGATAAGTCCCAGGAACAGATAGAAAAGAGGAGATTCTGGTCACATGTTAGTTAACATTGTATGATAACTAATCAATAACACTTGTTTCTCTCATAGTCAGTCTGGCAGGAAGTCAATAAGGTGCGCAGGATGTGTTTGCTATGATGCTATGATGTGTTTATTGAAAGAAAAACAAACTTCAAATAGTTACCAATACTGAATGCTTATTTGGGTTTTACAAGAAATCAAATCTTGTTTAATTTGTATCAAACTTGTGTAATTTTATAATCTGTGACATGATAACAGTGGTAAGCCCCATTATGTGTCCAAGCTACACTGGACAGTTTTATATTGTAAATTTGTTAACTTAATGTAGTCAAGGTGTTGATGTGGCTACATCAGTTGCAAATTATGTATTAATCATTTAAGGCAGCACAAAGGAGCTTTTGCAACTTTTTTGCAACTTACCTCCATGCCTATAGGCATAGAGGTAAAATTGCTTTTACAAACTTGTGCAAGATTTACTCTTATTTGATCTTTTTAGCTGACACTCACTCACATTTTCTTTTGTCTGCACTTTTCTTGAGTCTCTTAATTGACTGTGCCATGATATTTACTGTAGCTCTGTGAGTGAGTTCCATCCTTGATGTGTAACATAGTACCATAAGTGGACAGGAGTCCAAAGAATAGAATAGAATAGAATAGAATAGAATAGAATAGAATAGAATAGAATAGAATAGAATAGAATAGAATAGAATAGAATAGAATAGAATATATTTAATGTCAATGTAACAACTACAACAAGATTAAAAGTGCCACCCAATCAATCCAGAATGATACTATAAAAGCAGCTAAATGAAAAAAAAAACAGCTAGACAAACTAGACAAATCCTCCTAAAAGTCATCAGATATATATTCTAATGATAGTTAAACTGATATTTTAACATGAAAAAACTCTGTTGTGCTATTTTAAAAAACACTGGGCTAAAATTCTGAAAGACTTGAGACATTATTTCAACCATAGCTAAACGGTCTGTAAATTAAGATAATTTACTGCTTTGGCTACAGCACCCACAGGTGAACAGCTGATATTGCTTCAATAAGCCACTCATTGAGTGTTCAATAAGTTGTAAAATGAGCCCTGAGTTGTAGCTAAAGGCTTTAATGAATCACTAGATAATAGCTCCATTCATGAGTCAACCCCACACAAATGGATAAAGAGTGGCAAGTTCCCAGGAGACAATCAATAAATACCAGATGTTTACCCAAAAGCTTTATGACTCACGATTCACGATAATCCGTTTCAAGCGTACCAATATAACACCAGTAGTGTAATATGTTGGAAAAAAACACATTGTAATTCAGGAGTACTCTGCTACCTCTTGGCCAACATATCTCACTGTTGTAATGTCGGAAAAAGTTAATGAATGTATGTCATAGGCCTGTGTGGTGGACGATGAACAGAAGTTTGGCATAACCAAAGCAAAAGCAAATCCACAACAGAATGTCTTTAAATGAACAAAACCATTTCTGGAGATCAATAAGATCCCAAAACCTTCACCCAAACAATGCTTTGGAATTACTTGACATAAGGTATCCACAGAAGTATCCCTATATGAGTTGAATCAGTTATGATGATGATACAGTCATTATTATAATAAAAAAAAAAAAAAAAGGCAGAACTGGCTTTTTTAGTTCTAAGGTTTTATTTATCAAAATATAATGAAATTAAAAATCAGTGTGTCCTTACCAGGTTTGAAACTTGGTAAATACACTATATTGCTAAAGGTATTCGCTCACCCATCCAAATAATTGTAATCAGGTGTTCCAATCACTTCCATGGCCACAGGTGTATAAAATCAGCCACCTAGACTGTTTTTACAACTATTTGTGAAAGAATGGGTCGCTCTCAGGAGCTCAGTGAATTCCACAGTGGAACTGTGATAGGATGACACCTGTGCAACAAATCCAGTTGTGAAATTTCCTCACTCCTAAATATTCCACAGTCAACTGTCAGCTGTATTATAAGAACATGGAAGTGTTTGGGAACAACAGCAACTCAGCCACGAAGTGGTACCCACATAAACTGATGGAGCGGGTCGCAGGATGCTGAGGTGCATAATGCCAAGAGGTCGCCAACTTTTTGCAGAGTCAGTCACTACAGACCTCCAAACTTCATGTGGCCTTCAGATTAGCTCAAGAACAGTGTGCAGAGAGCTTCATGGAATGGGTTTCCATGGCCGAGCAGCTGCATCCAAGCCAAACATCACCAAGTGCAATGCAAAGTGTTATATGCAGTGGTGTAGAGCACGCTGCCACTGTACTCTAGAGCAGTGGAGATGCGTTCTCTAAAGTGATGAGTCGTGCTTCTCCATCTGGCAATCTAATGGACCAGTCTGGGTTTGATGGTTGCCTGGACAACGGTACTTGTCTGACTGCATTGTGCCAAGTGTAAAGTTTCGTGGAGGGGGGATTATGGTGTGGAGTTGTTTTTCAGGAGCTGGGCTTGACCCCTTAGTTCCAGGGAAAGGAACTCTGAATCTTCAGCATACCAGGACATTCTGGACAATTCCATCCTCCCAACTTTGTGGGAACAGTTTGGAGCTGGCCCCTTCCTCTTCCAACATGACTGTGCACCAGTGCACAAATCAAGAGAGCAGAGTCCTGACCTCAACACGATAAAACACCTTTGGGATGAATTAGAGTGGAGACTGAGAGCCAGACCTTCTCGTCCAACATCAGTGTGTGACCTCACAAATGAGCTTCTGGAAGAATGGTTGAAAATTCACATAAACACGCTCCTAAACCTTGTGGACAGCCTTCCCAGAAGAGGTGAAGCTGCTATAGCTGCAAAGGTGGGCCAGCGTCATATTGAACCCATATGGATTAAGAATGGGATGCCAGTTGGGTTTATATGTGAGTCAAGGCAGGTGAGCCAATGCTTTTGGCCATGAAGTGAATATCCTAAGATGAATATGACGGCATGACTCACTCCACTATGTCTTTTATTTCACAAAAACCAAGTCCATCCGTATTTCATCAGTTTTTAAGACGATCTTAAACAAACGTAGATTCCAGTAGATCCACATGGCTCCAAAAAGGAGGGTGGATGGATGGATGAATGCTTGTATTTTGGATTTCCCGGAATGTGAGGTTGCGCATCTCCCCTTTGGTCTTTAATTCCCAAAGGACATTTTTCCATGTGGTTTGTTCAGATACAACTTTGCAAGCATAAGCAACACTTTTAAGTTCATTTTAGAGAGAGGCATTTCCCTGGCAACTGTTTCAAACAGGTAAAAACTTGTTTAGTCTTTGTCTTATTGTAATGTCAGAAACTGTAACATTTAACATGTTAATCGAAAATGCGGCTCTGGGGATTTTTGTCTCTGACCATTACCTGTTCAGACCTTGGGGTGAACTTACTCAGATGTCCACCTCTTACAGAGGTGTATACACTTGATTGAGAACAATCAATGAAGTACATTTGCTTAGTAAATTAATTGTCTTGTTGTTGAATTGTGCTATACCAATAGCCTTGCCTTGCCCTGCCCTGCCCTGCCCTGCCCTGCCCTGCCCTGCCCTGCCCTGCCCTGGTTGCAATTTACCCTTGTAAGTACTTTAGAAGCAGGGACAAAGTACTTTTTTTTCACATGCTGCTTCTATTTTCAATAAATAACAATACAGTATAATATGCCATGTGTTGTTGTTAATCTAAGGTTGTTTTAACCTAATTTAACGATTTGATAAGTGTTTTTTTTTTATTATGTCCTGATACTTGAGATCTTTGAATTGAAATAGTGTATTTTCTGTTCCACATTCTTTCAATTTTGCTGTTCCAAATTTCATCGTGAACCCTGTGCAAATCTGATCTGCAGTGCCCATCAATACTTGTTTGAGGTTGTTGATGGCAAATGTGATCTGATTATGTAGTTCAGTACCATCCATAATTCCTTTAAATTCTAATTAGGTTCCCCATCCCTGCTGATGAAAAACATCTACAAAGTATGAAGCTGCTACCACAATGCTTCACTATGGGGATGATGTTCTTGTAGTGATAAAAGGTGTTGGGTTTGCGCCAGATATATTGCTTTTTTCTTGATGGTTGAAAATATAAATTTTAGTCAACTGTTTTACTGTCATTTGACCAGAGTACCTTTTTCCATGTATTTGGGTAGCTTTCTTTTTGTTTTTACAATTCCATCCATCCATCCATCATCTATACCCGCTTTATCCGTTTCCGGGTCACGGGGGTCTGTCGGAGCCTATCCCAACGCATATTAGGCGAAAGGCAGGGGTACACCCTGGACAGGTCGCCAGTCTATCCAGGGCCCGTTTTTACAATTCTTTTTCAAATTTCCCTCAAAAAGATTAATAAAGTACTTTTAGTTTTTCTTTTTTTTTTTAATCTTCCTTGAAGTTTAGCTTTGTGGGTTTTATGGAAAAGTGGAAAAGGCTTATATGGAAAAGGTTGATATAGTCATTCTTTGGCCAGATACTCTAATTAGTGCAGTGGACCTATTCAGTTCCTTCAGGCTTGTCATTGGTTTCTTCATTGAAATCAAAGATAACCAAATCAAAGAAATACTTTAGCAAGGCCTTGTACCTGTATGGCTCACAGACTGCTTTCAGGACAGTGGCACATTTCAACTCATTTTAATGGAAATTACGTTAAAGGAACAGCACTGGCATAAAACAAATACAAAGAAAAATGACTGTCTTGCATCTGCAAACAAGCAGAGGTATTTCATGCACTACAAAGATGAGCTTCCATATTGATTCAAAACATGATGGGATTCCAATGGGATGATGGGATCAGAAGACACACGCAGTAGTTATGGTGGTGATGAATTTACATGTCAGTATGAGTTAAGTCCCTCTAAAGCAGCTTATCTACTCAGCCAACTGAAAAGTGATTAATGACTAATTAAGTTTTACAACTTATCAAAGCAACAACAGTGACCTTGGGCTGGAGTAAACAAGCTACAGTAAGCTTTCCCCCGGTTTGTTCAATCACTTTCAACTCATTCATGAAAATACAAACCTGAATGAACATACATGACCTTGCATCAACAACAGAGCTTTCTGTCCTCTTTTCTTTTGAAAAATGTATACAGATATAGCATGTGTAACTTGGAAGGACAGAATCTGATGAAACACACTCATTTACCATTTTATCTACACCTTGTATAACAGCATACAACAAGTGTACATGTACAATTTCTTTTTTAATTAGCTTGTGTTGCTCTTTGAGCAGGAAAACTTGCATTACTTGTTTGCTTTTGTATTTCAGCTTCCTCTCGCTTCCTCTTATCTTCTTAAAAGAAACTTGAGGAGAAGATGGCTTTTTACCTGCAACATCTTAGATCTCATATCACTCATTCATGTTATGGGCGTCCTCTTCAGTTTTGTGTCCACTGTCAATCACATATCCAGAAATGATTTGTATTAAATTAAATAAAAGCATCAGTAACATCAGAATGCCCAAGCTGGTAGGGTGAAACAGTTTAAAGGACAACTATGAGTCAAATCTGAAGGGAAAAAAACAGAGGATAACACAAATGCTTTAAATTATGATCAAATGTAATTTAAAAATAGATAGAAAGGTAATAAATGAGCAAAGTCAGTTGGAGTTTTGCAGGTTTGTGCATTCCTGTCAGAGTGGCTGGTTATTAATTTGGATAACCTGCCCTGGTTTGTGTGGAGGAACCAGATGAAATCTTTGTATCAAAGAGGAAAAGAATAAGAATGACTGGCCAAGCTGAAGTTAATGAGGCTGCTTTTCATAAAATAAAATTATTTCATGTCTCTGCCAGGAAAACAGTCTTATCAGCCAAGCATATCCACTTCGTGTTACTGTCCTCCGGGGTCTTAAGGAGGTGGACAGCTTCGTGGCGAATGGTTTTTTTTTAGTGACTCTGTTGACAGTAGAATAAAGCTCCATCTCCAAAAGTCTGAAGACCACTGTGTAGGATGCTTCACTTGCCAGCCAGAGCTGAAACACAGAGGTCTCACTTTTAGACTCCTGCGTATTTATTCCTGGTGTTGAGGGTACAGCAGTGCTGACAGGACCTCCCTGCACAGAAAGAAATAAGGCAGTGTGTCCTGTTTTCTTTAAAAAAAAAAATGCCTGTCTAGTTCCTGTGCACTCAGGTGAAACCTGCAGTATAAGAAAATGTCCTGGTTTCTGGAAAGATGAATGGATGGAAAAACTGTCAAAACTGCCTTTCAACTTACATATCCTCTAAATCCATTTATATCAGAGTAAAAACTCTGGAGAGGAGATGAAGAGGTATTCAGATCATTTAGTAAAACCTTAAGAAACTGCTCTATTATGCCAAAAAATACTTCAAAGTCCTACCTCAGAGTCCTCAGTTATAAAAAAGTATTCATATTCACTTACTATATTAAAGTATGAAAAATATAGCTACTTGTGCTGTACAAAAAGGTCTCTATCTTGCACGTAAATGTTTTTTATACAATTACTGTTGCATTAGGGCAGCACGGTGGCTTAGTGGTTAGCACTGTTGCCTCACAGCAAGAAGGTTCCCGGTTCAATTCCCGGGCCGGTGGGTCTTTCTGTGTGGAGTTTGCATGTTCTCCCCGTGCTTGCGTGGGTTTCCTCCGGGTACTCCGGCTTCCTCCCACAGTCCAAAAACATGCAGTGTAGGTTAATTGATCTTTATAAATTCTCCCTAGGTGTGAATGTGTGTGTGATTGGTTGTTTGTATGTGGCCCTGGATAGACTGGCGACCTGTCCAGGGTGTACCCCTGCCTTTCGCCTGATATGCGTCGGGATAGGCTCCGACAGACCCCCGTGACCCGGAAACGGATAAAGCGGGTATAGATAATGGATGGATGTTGCATTATTTTGGTTGTTGTGTTATTATTCATGCCCAGTTATCTGCATATATATTAATGGTTAATACCAAATTTGGGAAACCTCAAAGTCATTTATATATGCATTTTGATGTGCAAGACAACATAGTTTTTTTGTATGTTTGTTCTGTTTAGGGTTTTTTTTTTTGTTTATTTTTTGCATGGGTGTATGTGAGTGTGTGTTTACTTCACCAGCCCTCTTGACAGTCTACCATATTTTATTGCCCCTTAAAGAAAAAAAAAAAAACGCACCTTATTTTGTCAAAGAGGACTAAAATCACCAATAGTGGGACATGAAAGAGCAGGAGAGAGAAGACAAGACAGTGATGGAAGCAGCTTGGTGACTGTGTGGTGTGTTGTAGTGTATGTGAGTGAGTGTGTAACGTGTTGCATTGGAATAAAAGGATGAACATTTTAACGTAGGACAAAGACACAAAGATACAAACAGAAAGGACAGACAGAGAAGGGCGGAAGCATTCCTTGTTCAGTTTTAGGGGTTTGTGTGTGGAATGTGTGCAGGCCTGTGAGTATATTTAAATGCCTGTGTCTCGGCTGGGTGGGGCAGCATGGATACATATCGATTACATGAAAACTGTTTAAAAACAACAAAAGATCTCTTTGTTATGCCACCAACTGACTTCAGTTCAAGTTTGAAACAACTATAGCAAAGACATTTCCTTTTTTAACTTGATTCTAAGAGCCTTTTTCATGGTGAGTGCACCCTGTTCAGTTGGACTCTGGAAACTTCCCATCGTAATTAAACCTATATGCATCTATCCATAAATGATATTAACCTGGCCAGATATCAAAGTTAATTTCCTCTTCCATACAAATAAATAGTTTGATTCCTTTGGATTCAGCTTTAATTTTGGGTGGACGGTACTAATGGGCACAGAAAAAATTTAGTTTTTTTTTGTGCGGTTTTTTTTAACGACCCCAGGAGAATTTATATAAAACATTAAATTTATTTCTCATATGACCGTATCGCCCATATCACCTCCATTTGTATTACCCAGGTTTGGCTAAAATATGACTCCCCATCGAGTCAACATGTTAAAAGGCATATGTGGCTATAAATGTCTGACAGCACCTCTGCAGATATTTCAGCAGGTTTCAGCTAAAGGAGCTGTGACTGACTCCCCATAGGGTTCTCGGGCAACGTGGCTGTGCCCTGCTTGAAGAAAAACAGTCAAAACTGCTTTTCAGAAACCAATGGGTCATGTGACCTAATGCTTTTTCCATTGTTTTATACAGTCCATGGTCTCTCTACCAAAACACCTTTTCCAACTCTGGACTCTGGAGACACATACCAATAGGTGTTACCAAATCAGCTGAGAGATACATTTTCAAAGATGCATATTGGTGGAAGATAACACACAAGAAAATAAATGAACAAGTGGCTTACTTCATGGTCTGTCCCATAGTGCAATGGGGCACCACACCAGAAACTAACAGCACATGACTGGTTATAGTTATACCGTAGCATATTTGCTTTTATGATCAACAAAGATACTGTGAACTAACAACAACCACCACACCCGAATGCAGTACATAATCTATTTTGCACGTTTGTGTAGACAATTTTCCAAGTTGTCTACACGTTAACTATTTATGTTTCTCTCACCAATTGTCAGTTTTACCGGTTTATGTCCTCTAAAAGGCTGCAGTCTTCCCTTCTCAGTTAACACATCGTCACATTTCTTTGTCTTTGTTCTTTGTCTATGAGCTTCTTCTTATTACCTCACAGTTATCTGTGTTTTCAGCTGGCGCTTTGCTTAATTGCTTATTTGTTCTTTTTAGTTTGTTTTTTTGGTGTCACCCTTGTATTTTTCTAATGCTTGCCTTTATCATTTTATTTCTTTGGCCAAACCTCTTTGAATCATGTACCAGCTCTGTACTGTCCCTTTGTTTCCTCAACGTGTCTTTTTGTGTTGCATACAACTGAACTTATAAACCAATTCAACAATGTTTTTATTTTGCTTCGATTATTAACCACTTTCTGTTTACGTCTTTCTATTTACCTCTTCTTGACAGCCGGTTTGGTGTGTTTTTTAGTTCCAGATCCTGGACGAACTTAAAACACCCTACATCGGCATTTGTTTGTCTCCAAGTACAAGCTTCTTTTTCTAAACATTTACTGCACATTGTGAATAGAATCGACATTTTGCACAGACTTTGACAGTTTCAACAGTGAGCTTTGAACACTCCCATTTACTTCCTGAGCTCTGCGGTAATAATTTTCATCACCACAATCCTTTCAAAAGATCTTTTAGATTGTGCTGTTGTCATGAACGAAGAAGACCATGCGGTGAAAATCACAGTTTGCAGACTACAAGCAGTAGAAGTTTGGCCATATGTATTCTCATTGTCAGCACTGTTGTCATGGTTGTCTGTGCAGCAAAGTTTCTAATTTACTGTAAATATCTAGGCCTTTTTTTTTGACAGAATTTATCAGTGGATTAAAATCAGACTGGGATCAATGAGTAGTCACTGCTCATATTTTAGTGGTTGCTTTGATCAGAGGTTGTGTTGTAAGTAATTTACCGCAACTCAGCATGATAATCAAAACGGTCTGTGAGCTTATGCTTTCTATTTAAAATGACAACTAAATGTAGTAACTAATTTTAGAGATTGTCCTCGTGTTTTATTATTTCCACACTTGTGATGTCCATTTAATCTTTCAGTCATACCGTCCACTCTTATCTGAATTGCATCTACTGGGAGACAATTCATCATTTTCTAATCGTCTTCACCTTGCCATTGCTGGTTTACCTTTAGTCACTCCGCCTCTGCCATCTTCTCTTCCCTCACCCTGAACCTATTCATTTTATAAATCGTCTTGCCATTTATCTTTATGTACACTTCACACCGCCTCTAAATAAATGTCCTCTCAACACAGCAACACATTTAACTCTGTAAGTGGATACTTTTGAGGCATGTTAAGGATGTTTGAATATATGCATTGGAAAACCTGTATGAAACGGAAACTGCAACATATTGTATATCCTCTCTGTGTGGGGTTTAACTGCAAGATTATGCAAAAGACTAATTTGCATTTTGTGAAACTTTCATGAAAGATGTGTTAAGCACTTTTACCAAGTGAAAAGGAATCTGCACACATAGGAGTTTTCTGAGGCTGTCTCCCATCCAACCCAGCACTTGCTGTACTTTTATTTTCAAACTTTACTCTTTTTCAATCGCTCGGGTCCGTAGTCCCCCACTATGTATGTGTGCATATGAACGGTGTCACAAGCATGAAGGTGATGTGTCTTATTGTTTATTGAAATTATTAAATGTAGATGTTGATGAGAAAGTCAAGCTACATTGTGCAGACAGGGATCACTGGCAGCTTCCAAGGTGTTCCTGGCCACTATTAGGACCTTGTGCTGCATAACGGTTGTGTTGTACCACCTGCTGCCATTCTAGTCAACAAGTGCAGTCCCACCAGAAATACCGCAACGTGGTTCAGACACATCCCAGAAGCGGCTGTCCATTTTCATCCAAAGATACATGCAGTCTTTTTTGACACTCAACTGCTCCTAAGCCAAGTCAGTTTGCAGATCGAGATTGCAGGAAGTCAGATACAAGACTGATCTTGAGAATCAATTTTCCACATAAAACGAGGGAGTGGACTTCAGCTTGTACATCGTCAATAAGTTAACTAGTGAAGGCTGTCAGTGTACAATTCAGAGGGTTTCAGAAGAGATTTTAACCACGCATGAGGAAGTTAGTTTTAGAAGCTCTATCCTTTCATCTATTGTCCATGCTCGCCTAATCCTCTGCAGGGCCATGGAGTCTGCTGGAGCTTAGCTCAGTTCAGGCAAAAGGCAGGTGTACACCCTGGACCAGTCGCTAGTCTAACACAGAGCCAGTTTTAAAACTTGAAGAGGATATTTTATTTGACACCATTCACCCTTTTTATATGCCTAACATAATATGGTTTCAGTGAGCAGAATACCATGTGATTCTAACCTTGGGTAAACTTGGAAGTGCTTGGAAGAGGTGAGGTTGCGATGGATGGATGGATGGATGGATGGATGGACGGACGGACGGACGGACGGACGGACAGACGGACGGACGGACGGACGGACGGATGGACGGATGGATGGACCAAAATGTCTGCAAAGTCCGATTGCTGCACTTCTGCACCTGCTGGAAACCAGGGGGTTACAGAGCCCCCTAAAGAACCTTAGCCCCCTCTGCGAAGAGCCAGAGCCCCGGCCTCCATCATGTACACCTTCTACAGTCGCACCATCGAGAGCATCCTGGCCAGCTGCATCACCATATGGTACGGAGCCTGCACCGCATCCTGCCGCAAGTCTCTCTAACGCATAGTGAGAGCAGCTGAGAAGATCATTGGTGTCTCTCTCCCCTCACTTCAGGACATTTACAGCACCCGTCTGACTCCCATCACACAGCCTCTTCAGCCTGCTGCCATCAGGGAGGAAGCTGCGGACCCTCCGGGCCAGAACCAGCCGACTGAAGGACAGCTTCATCCACCAGGCCGTCAGGAAGCTGAACACTCTCCCAGCTCTTCCTCCGTTTTCCTCCCTGCCGCCCCCTCACTCACTCTGACCTCTGTATCTGCACCAGACACTTTTGGCAGAACTGCACTGGTTTTTTTGCACAAGGCCACTTTAACCAGACCGATCACCTGAACACCTGCAGGACTATCACACACATTTAACAACTGTTGTATATTTCACTGTCCTTATTACAATACAGTTCATCATAACAATAGTGTCTGTCATCATACTACCCATTCATTGTTTTTACTGTAATTGTATTGCCCTTGGCTCTTAAACCCAACATCATGCTATAACTTGCTTCTTTTTGGATTTTAGATTTGCACTTTGTGTTTAAAGAGAAATGTATTTATTGTGTAGCACAGACGGTTTGAGAGTAACGAGATTTCGATTCTCTGTATGTACCTCAACGGTGGTAGAATTGACAATAAACGTGACTTTGACTTAACCTCTGCTTAGAAACAACAAAATAATTTTTTTTTAAACTAACGAAACTGGCCCAGACAAATTAGTTAATACTCCTAGAAAAAATGTAAAATAATGTGACCACAGTGACGTATTAAATTAAAGTGTGTCATACAATTAGTATCACATGTGTCTTCAACCTCTCAGTCTGTCTAATAAAGGGGTTACAAATGGTCACTCTGCTCTGTGGTAACATGGTGTTCACCACACTGAACATGGGCCAGGGAGAGTAAATGAGAAAGCTGACTGAGAAGGTCAGAAGGAAAATTATAGACAAGCATGTTAAAGGAAAAGGCTATAAGGCCATCTCCAGCGAGAGGAAAATTGATGATAATCTACAGAGCCCAAATAGCCCAGAAAAAACATCCAGGCAGATTCAAGGTGAACTCCAAGGTCCAGGTAGTGTACGTCAGTGTCAGACCAACCCATTTGTCGCTGTTAGAGCCAAAGTGGACTTAAGCAAATACAGCCCAGGAGGACTCCACTGCTAAAAGTAAATCATTAAAAAAAATGAAATTTGATTAAATGCATATTGACAAGATACAAAGTTACATCAGCTCCACAAAAATGAAGCTTACAAAGAAACGAAGACTGTAGCTATGGTGAAACGCCCTGAAAAGGGTTTGTATTGAAGCAGAGGGTTCATGTCATCAATTTTGGTTAGTTACCCATCTCTCTAGCTTGCTTTCAGGGTTTTCTTTTATGTTTTCCATTTCTCCAAACCCTCTGGCTATGCAATATGAACTTTCACCCAAACTCCCACCCCATCTGTCTCTCTTTCTGCACTTTTACATTTTTCACTCTAAACCTAGATATTAGAGGGAAATGAACAGTCAAAGACAAATATTGTTTTGCCCTGCAGTAAATGAAGGAGAAATAACAGTGGATGGGAGTGTTTAGAAGACAGCCTAAGTGAGGAACCGAGAGAAACCACAAGGAAGAAATATAAGCAGTAATAATCCCCCATCCTCCATCCCCGTTTTCTTACATCTTTATATCCTAGTCAGACCCTTCAAATTGCAGCAGCCCTGCACATTTCTCAACATTAAAAACACAAATCACATTAGTCAAAACAATTCAATTCACATTCTGCTAAAAAGGTGCTGAGTGCTATTTATGCAGGCTTAGACATTTCTACACAGAACAAAATGTCATTGTTGTCACTTTCTGTACTTCTCCAATGAATAAAAACGGCATAATGTTGTGTTTTGAAGGAAGTTTGGTTAAGATTTTGCAAAATCACAGAAATAATTATGATATAATTGAGATGTTGAGATCTATATTTATTTATTATTATTATTTAATTATGTATATTGTCCACATGTCCACTTTGTGACTAAACTTCACAAAATCGCAGAAATATGCATTGGAGTAGTTGATATACATTCCACATAATACATTTACCAAAAACAATATGTTTTATAGTGTAAAGTTAATCCCTAAATGGGAGATGGTAATACCGATGTGCAACTCAGCTACACTAGTTTTCGCTGTGCCTCACCTTGAATTATCACCTACCGTGGTGGAGGGGTTTCTATGCCTGAATGGTCTGAGAAAGTAAGGTGTCCAAGGCAACCCCCCGCCAATGGTCCTCAATTCGATGAGCCAAACTAAGGGTGATTCTGTTGACTCATATGGACAATACCCAGTCACTGGTTCGAGATGAGTTACATGGGTACATACTCCTGTGGGCTCTACACCTGCAGGAGGGCCCATATGGGTTGGGTGCAATCTGTTTTGGGCAGCAGCCAAAGACGTGGGCATTGGCGTACTGTTTCAAATGGAGGAGCTGAGGTATCCCTGTGTCTTATTTTCAAGCAACAGAAAAAGGAGTGGCAGACTGACAGTTTGGTGCATTGTCTGCAGTCCTGCTCTGGACTGTTGTGGTTAATAGAGAGTGAAGTGAAACGGTGCTACTCTCTGTATACCTGCAGATCTATGTTCCTATCCTCACCCATGATCAAGAATTATGGGTAGTGATAGAAAAAACAAGCCTGCAAATACAGACGGCTGAAATTAGTTACTTCCTCAGGTTGGTTGGACTCTCTGTTGGAGGTCGGGTGAGAAGTTCATTTATGTAGGAGAGACTTAGAGTAGAGCCACATCAAGGGGAGCCAATTGAGACGGTTCAGGCCTCTGGTTAGGATGGCTCCTGGATTCCTCCCTGGGGAGGTGTTTGGACTATGTCTCTATCCAGGAGAAGGCCCAGTGACAGGCCCATGAAACCCTGGAAAGATGGTTTTCACTCTGTTTTTCCTATTATGGATTATTGTTGTTTTCTTTTGGCCTGCAAATCCATTTGATCAACAAGAGTTGTTTTAAACAGAGTAATCAGACCTTGAGCCATAGTTATACTCTAGATAGGTATGCATAAAAGTATAGCTCTTTTTAGATTGTATAATTCCTGCTGATTTTTTACACTTACCTTTTGAATGGCAGAAGAACAAAGGTTGTCTTTGAGTGGGAGGACTGAAGAGAGCAGAACAGGTTCAAGATTAAAGGGAGCATGAAAGACCAGGTGAGAAGGTGGACAGAAATGCTCGATCTCTGTGACAATCCCAAATAACAACTGCAGCTGTCCACACGAAATGATCCTGCTGTGATGGCTGCACACATGGCTAGAACGAGGCCCCAATCTTTTATTAATTAGTGCAGAAGAATGCAAATATACAATACTTTATTAATTTGACTCAGGTTTTGGTGTTTTTGTACGTTCAGGATGTAACTTCTACAAGCAAAAAGCTCATAATGTTTGCAGATTCACTTTCTATTCTCCGAGATTAATATCTGTAACTTACATTTTACGTTTACTTACATTTTTCTTTCAGCAGCTGTGTGGTGGTAGCAGCAATTCTGGGTTTAGGCTAATGAAATTCATGCAATATATTGTATTGCAGATTTCATACATTCACCAGGCATTAATGATAAAATCGTGGGCTCTGCATGATTAAAGGTCTCTGCCCCAGTACAGCTTAAAGTGTATCAACCCCCTTGTATTTTACAAAAGGACTGATACACACAATCCTAAAGAGATTTCCTACCTATGTACTTATGCTCCTTTAAGAAAATAATCCCCACAAAAATTAAAAACAAAAAAAGGAAAATTAAATCATGCATATCCCTATTTTTTGCCTTCTGCTTTAGTTTAAACACCTTTCCATCATGTTCCAAAGTTCATGACATTTGCTTAAACTACAACATTTTAGAAATTTGAAATCTGACAGACCCCACTGATTTCTCAAAGTCTCTGATCACCTGTTACCTGGCAACAGTGCAGGCAATCGGCGTGCTCAGGCCAGAGGGGGGCTTTGTCAGACTGAGTTGTTGATGCACAGACAGGAAAATGGTGTATACCATAAGATAATTCCCAAAATGTTGGCATATCCCTTCATATATTTAAAATAAATGTCCCAGTACCTTTATGACAGCATATCAAATTAATACTTTAACATATGTTTCCTTTAAAATCCCTTTGATATGTTCTGTAGCTATGAGATTTTGTTTCTACGGTCAACTGAAATATCCTGGCACACGCATGAAAATGCATATGATAAGCATTCATGAACATAGAACCAGCAGGTATTCAAGATTGTACTATTTATATTTATAAATGTTTTTCATTTGAAGTGATGATTTGATCATTAACATGGTCGACTGTGTTTGATAAATTGACAGGACTATTGAGGTCATGGCGCTTAGCTGCGTCAATTACCTTTGATGTTAGAAGCCAAATGTAAAATACAGTTCCCTGTAATGGGAAAGGGCTAGTACCCTCTTTAGAAAAATCAATAAATCTTTACGTGGTCTAATGTGCTTTCTGTAGAAGGTCTATAAAACATATTATTGATATATGCTGACTCATATCTTGAAACAAACAAAGAACATTAACGGTACATTACAACATGCCATAACAAAGCAATTTCTATTAAGAAAAATAATGAAAACAGTTTAGGTTCATAAATAAACCTATAATAAATAAATACAAGTAAAAATAATTAAATGAAATTGGAAAACAAAAGTCAGAACACCTACAGCTTTGATTATCTATTTAAACAAACAATCCTTTCCTTTTGAAAATTAAATCTTGAATTAATAAACACATCTAAATTAAATAAAGAGTTTCATGATAGATTATCAATTAACAAACCTTTAAAAAAATAATAATAAGTTTTAATAAACAGAAGGAGTTACAGTTTTGTGTCTTTCAACAGTGGAGTCAAGATAATATGACCAGTGTTTTGGTTGTCTCTCAAAAATATATATTTATTACTTGTTATTATTATTTATAGCTCTATGTCAACAGCATTTGTCATATTACACAATATAAAATGTCTGGTCGGATCAGATAAAATTAGTAATTGCCTCTTTTTTCTCAAAACAGCTAAAGTCCTGGTCACAAAGATTTACTGTAATCGTTGAACCTTCATATGGAAATGAAGGACCAGTGGATAAAAACTCATCAGATAGCGAGCTCGTCCAACCAGAGACAGATGTTCTACACACATATCTAAATGTTGCCAAATCTTCACAACAGCTCACAACAACTGGAGTTGGATGGAACCTTAAAAGACTGAAACAGTTTCATTTTAGACCATCGATTTCAACTATCTATGTGGAGGAAGTGGAGAGCGTAGAAGTCCCAAAAGGGAACACCACCAAGACATTGGTTCAGAGTTGTGGACAACAACCAGCTGCTTTTTTTTTTGTTTGTTTGTGCTGTGGACATTTAAGAGACCCAAGTCTGAAACTATGGTATACTGGAATCCTACACTCACAAAAATATACCTGCTTTATGAGAAGAGGAAGAGGCTGTCATCAGAACTCAACACTATAAAACAGAATATTCCACAAAGACAGAGAAAAACGGGCACAAGTCTTCTGTAAGTTTAAAACATATATCATCGGGGCATACGTTTCCAGGATGCATTCTTACTGATTTAACCATGCAATCAAAAATATGTCTACTGTACAAAGATCTGATTCTAAAAAGGTCCGAAACATAAACTGTGTCGATGTTGGTGGCAGAAAGTTGCATAAAGTCAATTTTGGAGTCCACACAAGATTTTTAGGGCCAGGATTATTGTCTGCACATGCCGAAATTTGATTTCTGTTGCTGTTGCTGTTCTGTTGCTATTTTGAGGATTTTGCACTCATTTTACGGATTCCATCATCCGCTTTGGTGATGTTATAAATGACGTGGGGTCCTGGCTCTGTTGTCAACGGAAAAGCAATCTCGCTCTTTGTTGAAATGTTTGGAACTGGCTTGAGCACTGGCCTAACACCAGCACTACCACTGATTATGAGTTGTTTGAAAAGCCTTAGCTTAGGACCAAACAGAAACTGTGGTGTTGTTTCACAGTGCAGTGTAGTCCAGAGTATCAAGCATACAGACCTTTAAACCAGTGAAATGAAACAACACTACCAAAGATACACGTTACAATACATAGCAGCCAATTCAGTGGTCCACCTGCATCTCAAGGATAAGAAAGACTCTTTTGAGGACAATAAGGTACCTCTTTTTGAACAGTAAAGAGGGATGGTTTGACAAGGGAGAAGAAGAACCCGTGTATGTTAAAATGAAAAATAAACGTTAATTACAAGGGGTGGTGCCAGGTTTCAAAATGCTACAAAACAGAATCAGAATCTCTTACCAAATTAGACTCTGACTCCAATTAGAGCTATTACCTTCATTCATATGAACACAATGACCCAAAAGGGTGACGGGGGGGGGGGTCAATGATTTGACTTGAAAAGCTAGAAGCATAACACTTCAGTTGCTGTTATTAAAGCACATTTACAGTCACGCTTATGAGAACACTGGCTCTGTGTGAATAGAGCTTTAAATTGGAAACTGTATGATTTTTTTTAATTAAAATTTACATTTGAAAATAATGTTCCCATCATTTTTCTTTCTTTTATAACTAAAAACAATGGACTTTTTTCCAACCTGCAAGCATTTCCATCTCAATTTTAAAAGTTAGCTTGCCAGCTGCTGCTCTGCACATGTGCATTTTGCGGTAACATAACGGTATAACTGTCCAACACTCAGCATGACAGAGTTCATTCCTATTCCCTTTGTTTCAAACAGACAATCTACTAATGACCATCAAATGTCTGCTGCAATCTTGAGTTTCCTTAATTCGGAGGCTGTACTCTCCCATTTATATTTTGGTGCAGCCCCAAATTGGTGGGATACATTGGAAAGTAAAAAGTTACGTAAATAGAACAGGCCCCAGAAACTTTTTTTTTCTTTTTTTTTCACCCCCTTGTTTGCACATATATTAATGGTTGATACCAAGTTTGGTAGAACCCAAGAGCTATATATATATATATATATGCATATATGCATATATATATTATATGCTCATTCTAAACTGCCCGTAGATGTGAATGTGAGCTTGTTTGTCTCTCTTTGTATGTGGACCTGTCCAGGGTGTACCCTGCCTTCCTCCTGCAATGGATCGGGATGGGCTCCGACAGACCCGTGTGAAGGAGTATGGGCGTATGGATAATGGATGGATGGTTGAACATGTTGGCTGAATTGTATCACAAAACTCCTCAAGATAGATAATCATCTTATGGGGAGCAGTGTTTTGCTTCATTCTGTTTAAATCTTTGGCCTAATATGAGCATTTAAAGCGAGCTGTGGTGTAGTATAGGCTGTTCTAAAAACAGTTCCTCTCCCATGGCAGCATGTGTGAGTTGGTGGCAACGTTTGCACCGTTAGCAGTGAAACTGAGCCAACGTGTTTGTAAAGACCGTACAGGTGTTGAACACCAGGTGTCATGTTACATCACAGTGATTGATGGAGGGCAAACAAAGCATTACTGTGTGGAGTATGCCTCTTTTGGCTCCACCAGATTTAATTACAAGTAAAGATATAGAAGGGCTGATGTTTATGCTGCTTATCCCCAGTCCATCAAACCCATTGTTTACTTCAGGAAGCCAGTTTGAAAACACTGTTTATTATCTGACTTAAAACATGGAGATAGAGAATTTAGCCTTAAAGGGATGTGCATAGTTGCCAACAATTGTTTGATAAGGCTAAGGGACCTAAAGCGTCCTAAACAAACTTACTCCATTAACATCAGATTCTCACTAGAGACTGCATGTAGAGCAGAGATTAAGATTCACCAGATTGTTCTACACATTTGATTTGGTCGGTCCAACCAGTCGACCCATTCTCTTCTGACCTCTGTCACACTTCTATTCACACAACCTCTGTTTACTGGATGATGGTTTGCTTTTTGACACAGATCAGCAGTATAGAAATATTCAGATCTCCCCAACAATCACAGTGCAGAAAAATCCCTTATATAACTTTTGTTTCCTCATCCTGTTGATTTGATGTGAAGGTGAACTGAAAAATATGACCTGAATCTGTAAGATTTTATTCACCGTACTGATGTCTTATGTTTGGCTGATAAGTGCATGAGTAAGCAGTTCATGCAAGTGTTCCTAATAAAATGTTTGGTGAGTGAATGAAGTAACAGAAAACCAAAGGTCATGACCATTACAATGACTGAAAAATCATCAACAAAAGTATTGCTTGTCTGTACACCATTTTTACACTGCACACGGTCCATGAGGGTAGGGGCCTTATTATGCATCTCCAGGGGTGTCATGAATCCATAGATCAGGCTTACTCTTCCAGCTTCCAGGCGCTTCCAGCTGTTAACTGATCAGAATGGCAGAAAATCGTTTAAATACAAGAGTCCAACTCAAGTGGCAAGTAGATCTTTATCTTGTAGTTTGTTCACTTCTAGAAACAGAGGAATGATAGTACATCATGTGGAGAATATTACACAAAATGCTTCTGTGTGTCCTATTTTATTTTTCTTAGTCTAACATGTTTTATTGTCATCCAATAGTTTTTGTTCTTTTATTGTGTTTAATCATTTACAATTTCTCCAACTCTGAAGCAGACCTGCATTATCTTGTCTGCAGTATTTGTGTCATCCACTGAGAACAATATTGCTTTATTTATTAGAAAAATAAATTATTTAATCGTATTGTCATGGCCTTGGGATTTGATTCTTGCTTGGTTACCCTGTTTTAAGTTTTAGTCTAGGTTTTTATTGTGTTGTTTTTATTAAAGCCTTTGCTCTGTGTCTAGCTTTGTACTCTTTCCTCCCTGCCTGCCTTGCCCTCTTTTTCTCTACCTTGATTATTGCCACTTGTGTCTTGTTTAACCTTGTCTGTTAACCTTCTTTCCTTGTCAGTTTGTCCATTGTTAAATCAAGTGTGTTAAAGCTGTGACACTGTGACATCTTAAACACGCAGGGCACAAGACCCGAGGACCAGAAACCATGGGTTGATTCAACTTTTTATGGACACCATATTCCATATTGAAATGTAGTATTGCAATGCGGCCTTATTTATCCATGAAAACTCATTACTCCCTTAATGCCTTCTTACAAATTAAAGCAAGTAGCAGCCAGGTGGTGTTAGTTAAATTCACTATATCAAACCAGTTTAATATTGCATGCAGTACCCTGTGACACATGTTCCAAAAAGTTCATTCCAATGCCAGACTCTGCTCTGAGAAATGGCAAAAACAAAAACACCAGCTACAACTCATACTCTACCTGCCTCAGTTAGCAGATTAATGTTTAAAAGACAACCAGGACAAAGGATGGCAGGATGGCTAAGGTTTGCAAAGTTTCAGGAAACCAAGATAAAGTTTCAGAACAATGTACTTTGGATCTTTTTTTAAAAAATCATAAAACACTTGAGCTTCAGAGTCTTGGCTCTGGTTATAGCACATCATAGCACAGAAACGGCACTGGTTAGAGTAAGTAATGACCTACTTATGGCCTCAGATATTGGATTAATGTCCATACTAGTTCTGCTGGACCTCAGTGCAGCTTTTGATACTGTGGATCACTGCATTTTACTGCAGAGGTTAGAGCATGTCATTGGGTTTAAATAGACAGCACTAGGCTGGTTTATATCATATCTATTTAAGAGAGTCCAGATTGTTCGTGTTAATGAGGTTTCTTCTGCACAGACGATGGTCTGCTATGGTGTCCCACAGGGTTAAGAGTCTGGGTTCAGTTTACACATGCAGCCCTTGGGAAGTTGTATCCAGAACCACAACATCAATTTTCATTACTATGATGATGATACACAGCTACATTTATCAATAAAGCCCAGTGTAAGAAAAGAGTTAGCCAAACTTCAGGTATATATTCAGGACATTGACGTCTGGATGTCCACTAACTTTTTGATTCTAAATTCTAAATGAATCCACGCATTTGTATCTTCTAGACTAGATTACTGTAATATATTATTAGCAGGATGTCCAAGTAATTCTCTGAAGAGCCTCCAGCTGATCCAAAATTCACCAGTGCAAGTGCTGACAGGAATCAACAAAAGACCATGTCTCTCTAGTGTTGGCTTCCATCCATTGGCGCCCTGTAAAACATGGAATCCAATTCAAAATGTTATTACTTGTGTATACATTCCAAAATGGCCTAGCGCCGCGATATTTGAAAGACCTGATAGATCCACTGAGTGGTTCCCCTCACCTCCTCTGTTTCTTTGTCTCTTCTTCAGCTCAATCCCCAGTTATTCAGTAGATGTATCTCATAAATATAATTGTGCTCCATTGTTCTTGTAGTTTGTTGTGCTGGTCTGCCTCCTCTTTTTCTTCCGTACATGTTTGCAGGCCAGAGCTTCTAGAGCCTCATGCTGACTCACCATCTGACCATCCCAGTGTTTACCTACACCTGTCTATACAGGTGTCTCTGTAGGATATCTACTGACATGGTGACCTGCAGGCCAACCCTCTGACCACCTAGTGTCTGATGTCTACACCTGTTTATATAGTCGTCTTTGTAGTACAGCAACTAACCATCCATCCATCTTCTATGCCCACTTAATCCTGTACAGGGTCACGGGGTTGTGCTGTAGCCTATCTGAGCTCATTACAGACAAAAGACAGGGGTCCAACTAACCACGTATCAGTCTAATGTACATAAAACTCTTTTTTCTCCAGCTAACAGATGACTGCTGATATATATTTTGTCTTATGTACCATTAAGAATATATCTGTGCTGCTCCTCTCTCTGTTCTTCATCATCTCTGTCCTATCTCCTTCCTCTTTTCTTCCTCTGCCTGCCTGGCCTTTGGCAGGAGGGTCCCTCCTTATAAGCCAGGTCCTGTTCAAGGTTTCTTACGTCTTAAAGGGGAGTTTTAACCTTGCTACTATTTGTTTAATAATTGCTCAGGGATCCATGACATCAGGGATCAGGGATTCCCTGATGTATTTACATAAGGTAAACTTGATTTTATTCTATTCTGTAAGATGTGGTTTCTGCTCTAAAGTAAGAAAAGAAAAAAAAACAACTTAAAACTTGTTTTCTGTGATTTAAAATAAAATCCAAATTGAAGAATGAAACTTAAAGAATGAAGAATTGTAGCTTTTCCAGCAATATGCAGAAATAAACGGAGAGCACACACGCTTTCATGGAAAGCAAATAAGATATCCAAAGACATTCGCATATTATTCCTTTACTACTTCTTTTAACCGCTTAGCATTGTACCATTGTGAAAGCTGCCTCTCAACTGACAGCAATGTCACTATGGTGGCTATGAATGTAGACCCATTCATACTTCCATGAACCAAGAGCAATTTTTACTCACCCAGCAATTATAACTCACCCTGGACCGGTGACAGTTGCTGTGGCTCTCAGGACAAATAATATATCCTCAACAGAGACTCTGATTTGGACATGTGCTCGGAGTTCTTATGATTTAAAAACATGCAGTTAAAGGTGGAACAATGAATTAGTTAGCACAGCCAACTTTATAAAAAAGAGGGTTCTTGGCTGGTTACGTACTTTTTGTGTTGCATTTCTATGTTCCACCTGCACTTGCCTGGGTTCGTTTTGCTGCTGATCCATCTTTGTCCTTCAGTCCACAATAATGCATGCCAGATTAATTTCCCCTAGGAGAGCCTGTCCACGGTTTTATGTCTCTCTTTGTTAACCCTGTGATTGGTGATATATTCCGCCTTTCTCAAACCCAGGTATCACTAGAGGATGGGTGGACAAAATGCTCAAATGGATTATTTCAGTTAAAACTGCATGCAAAAGCAACTCAAGAGCTAAGCAGGGTAAAGAGCTTTCATGTTCAATTTTTTTTGCTTGTTTGTTTAGAGGTGCTAAGCACTTTGAATCACCTTGTTGTTGAATTGTCTAAATGTACTTAACAAGAGTGATGCAGACATGCCAAAATGTCTTCTTTTGACTTGAAAAAGGATAAAATGCATTAATGCCATTATTTAGCTGTATGACTGGGCAACAAAACTAGTAAACACACTGGCCTATTCGTTTTTTTTTTTAATCACCTTATACTAATAATTTTCTCCAAGATCTTCTGTGGAAGATGAAGAGAGTCACACTTTTCATAAAGACAAGGCAGGTCCCAATGATCCACAGTGGGGTTAAGCCAATTTGTAATGAGATATCTATGTGGGAAAATGAAGTGTGATGCGTCCTGAACCACTGAATAATGCTGGTATTGTCATTTTGTCATTTTGAAATGTTCCTGACCCAACATAGAAGTAAAAACTCCATTGCTGGAAAAACCTGCTCATTCAATAGATTTGGTTAGTTAGTCAGTTAACCTTATTGTTTGGGCACATAACGTTGAACCTCGACCCGACCAAATGAAGCAATAACTAATCATAATAGTGCTCCCACAGGCTTTGATTTATGGGTTCATCACTTTATCTGCCTTCTTTTGCACACATCACCATGGAACACATGGTATGGACTTATTCGACCACTGCTGCTTTTCGCCGTTCCAGACCAATATTTGTATTACTTTTTTTTACTTTTTTTTTTGTATTACTTAATTCTTTTAATCCTCACTGATAAGACATTTTCCTAAGGCTACACAGCTGTTATGCAATGGTTATTATTGGACAGCTCTTAACACACAATTTGTGGATTCAGTCCTCTGGTGAGCTCTGTTGTTTGCTTGTTCTTTACACACCACTAAATTGACTCATCTGGAACAGATTTTTGTTTTTATTTTAGTTTAGTTTGATATTATTGTAAATTTATTTATTTATTATCTTGATTAGTGATTATTTGACACAGCCTGCAGTGATCATGACACTTAACGTGACTGAGCAGCACTCTGACAGCTGTCAATGTCATAAATAGTCAGCAGTATTATCAGTATTATTAAGTTCTAACAATCTAACGTCACTTTGATTATTTTATTGTCATCCACACAGACTAGAAAAGACTAAGTGATAACTAATTGTACTTCCTTTTTCATTTTTCCCTCATGGTGTTTGTCATCTTGTATTTAATATTGTCATGAATATCATGGTAATTAAGTATTAAGTAAAAAATTAAGATTTAAGCAAACATGTTTTAATGTTACACTGTCAGAGCTTATTTAGCTCCAAATCATGCAGTCTTTATAATATACAGTAACATAAAATATGAATACTGTATAAGAAGCTGCATAAAGATGATTGACAATGCACAGTTTTATAGCTTCTTTATCATTCAATTGTGACAAATGTAGTGATTCATTTTCCTTGTTAATAAAAGGTGCAAAGCGATTTACAATATTAAACTTCAAGCTGACAAGTAGATTGATCTGAGAGAAATCTTGTGTTCGTCAGTTCTTACCAGTTTTTAGTTTCTGCTGCACACAAGTGAGAATTTAACAGACATCAAATTAAAATGTTAAAGGATCTGCACTTTTGTAGCACCTATTTTTATCTGGTCAGTAAACTGAGCACTTGCACATTTTTTCTATCACCGCATTCACATATATAAAACATAGCCGTGACTTGTATGTACAATTTTTGACTGTATATTGAAAGCACAAAATCTGTATTTTTAGATAGATGATAGTAGATGTGTTTTCATGAAAGCAGCTTTTGGCCAGTGGTGTAAATGTCCATAAATGCTGCCTGGCTGAAAGAAAAACAAGTAGTTAAGAGATTCTCACAAGTAAAGTACTGCTGTGATCAATCCATAATACTGCTGGTAAAAAGCTATTTTATCCAAACTGCGAACTGCTTCACAAAATGTGTCCTCCAACCATGTCTGAAGACGCATCCTGTTTTTGCAGAAAGTATTGTTTCAAAAGGGTCTAATTACTTCCATGCATCAAGCAAACAAAACAAAGCACTGAAATCTGTTAACATCAGGTTAATAGCTGTACAAGAAATTAGTGAAATGTGGAAGAAGAGATGAATATTACCGTGTTCCAGGATAAAATGTACTCCAAAATCCAAAAACAAAAATATATTTTATTTTATATATTATTTAATAATAATCAACAGCAGGACTCCATGGTCAACAATGAAAGTAAGGCCATGGCCACACATACGCAATGTGAACATGTGAACAGAATTCAAATTATAGTGACTAAACAACTTTGTTACCATAAAGAAGCCACTAATCAATTGGGCAAAAAAAAGAAATTCAGTTTTTCAATTTTCAGACTGGAGTCTGCAGCAATAGGAAAAGCCCGTGTATTCTGATGAGTCCTTATTTACCCTGTTTCAGAGTGATGTGTGCATCAGGATAAAAAGTGAAGAAAGCAGTGAACACGTCACGGCTGTTGCCTAATGCGCAACCCGATGGGGGAAGTATTCTTATATGGGGTTGTTTCGTTTGGTCAGGTCTAGGTTCAGCAGTTATATATGGCCAAACTGTGAGGTTAACTCACAAATCTGAATTTTTCCGCAGAGATAGTTCATACTATAATATCATTATGAATCGTTATAAATGACACATATGTTGTTCTACTATTATGTAATACCATATTAGCTGCATTGTGCAATTACAACTTTCCAGGTTGCAGCAGGGACATCTTTTCTGATTCAGGGTATGTCCTGACAACAAAGCCTCCTGTTTTCTGGGATGTAATTATAACTACATTTCTGAAAAACAAGGTGGAACAGAAATGTTAATGGAAATTTTTGAAACGTTGAACTTTAAAAGGTGGAGTATTGTTTTGTCCATAGTAAATCAGTCTAATAAGAAAAAAACAATGGCAATATCTCCAATTTTTTAATTTAATGGTAAGATTTTTTTATGGTAAATACATTCAATATTAAGCTAATTATATCTAATTTTAATCATGATTAACTATAAAGTTATATAGTTTTCTATAGACATTTGCAATGACATTGCATTAGTCTTAAACCAGATATCATCCTCTCCTTTACAGCGGTTAAAATTTCACCAGAATTTATACTTGGAGGGACTAAAAATTCAACCCTACATGCATTTTAACAACGTTGATTCTAACATTAAAACACAAATAACTGAGCTACCAGGTAAGAAAAAAAACTGATTGCAGCAGATACTTAAAATTTTCTGTTCATCAGTCAATCAAGTGTTTAGAATAGATGTTTCAGACCATTGCAGGAGAATGAACCACATCATGGATCAGGACAAGGGCAAGATCATCACTTCTGAGACCATCAGCGATGGATGTAAGAGTCCATCCACTGGGAGCACAAGTCTGACAGGGCTCCCAGGCCGGCCAGCTGATAAATGACACATCAGGAGCACATCTGATGACACTTTGAAGAAGGCTGGAGTTCACAACTGAAACTGTCGCAGGTATGAAACACCTCTTCCACAAACGTGATTGTCTGATGAGAAGAAAACTTTAAATGTAGTATCATGGAAGACAGAATTAACCTAATCAAACCTGTCTGTATACCATGTCTTAAAGTTTTAGCTATAATCTATGTATAAAAAAAAAAACACCAAAGGCATGACACAGCCTTTTAAAGGGCTTTTTAATTAAGTCATTTTAAGGATGGAGCATTTTCTGTTTTGTTTTACAGTTATATTAAAAGAAAGCCATCTGTATCCCTACATCAGCTCTGCAGCTTAGTCCGTTTGTGTGGACGTGCAATCCTGTGGTCTACCAAATGTGCAGGACCATCAATACTTTTTATGACTGATTGAAATAGAAGATACAGTTAGGATTCAATAACCAGACCACTATGTGGATGTGATGACCTTTAATCCCAGCACACCAGTTACGCAATAACTCACAGATGGATTGTGGGACTTCAATCAACATAGTTTAAACTGCTCTAGATAATAAGATGCATTAAGCTCTCGTTCAACTGCTTTCATTATTCACCCTCTGCTACACAAAGCTTGTGCTGCATAAAACAAAAAAAGCTTAAGGCATAAAGACCAGGCTTGTGTGTGTGTGTGTGATACCTGTACTTGTGTTTGCTGTATTCACGTGTTTTCTGAAGTGTGATGTCGGGTCGGGTTTGTAATTATCTTTGGCATGAAAAAATATGTGATCAGGATTGATGGCTGGATGTATATCATGGATATCATAAATGTATATCATTTATATACTTTTATAAACATATTAGAGTTCATTTGCAAGACAGTGATGAAGGAAGTTTCAGTCTGCCATTTAATTTAGTCTTTTGTTTTTTTTGTAGCGTGGATAGTTTAATTTTAGCCTTTTTGTTTTTCCAATATTAAAATGAGATCATTGAGTCCAGGGATTTGAACCAGGAGGGTGGAGGCTTGATGGGAATTATTGAGAAAAGATAATTTATACCAATAAGGTTTATTGTTAAGTTCAACGTTTTAGGTTTCCTTCTATTGTTTTTAAAAGTGGGTTGTAGTTAAGGCTAACTAACTCTGTCTGCTTAGGGCAGGATATCATCAGCATATAAGCTGATTTTATGGGTTGTATCTCCAGTCTTAATTCCTAAAATGTTACTATTTTGCCATATAGATGCTGCAAGAGGTTCTATAAAGATGGCAAATAACGATGGAAAGAGTGGACATCCTTGCCTTGAACCCCTGTGTAGAGTGAAGTGCTGTGATATTAATCCATTTGTGGCGACTGTTGCCATCAGTGGTGTGTAAAGGATCTTTATCTAATGAATAAATGATTCACCAAAGCCACATTTTTTAAGTGTTTGGAATAGAAATTCCCAATTCACTTTATCAAATGCTTTTTCTGCATCCAATGAAAATATGGCTGTTGAAGCACTTAATAATTAATTAAATTAAATAGTCTGTGCAGGTTATTAGAGGAGTGCCTGTTAAATAAAGCCTGTTTGATCTTGGTGGATAATAACTGACGTTACCTTTTCTATTCGTAGCACTTTACTGATAATTTTAGTGTCTGAATTAATGAGGGACAATGGACGACAGTTTGCTGGAAGAGTGGGATCTTTTTCTGGTTTTAATATTAAATAAATCATAGCTTTTGTTCAGGTATTAATTTCTGTGGAGAGCTTGGACTTTTCCTTAATTTCTGCTATTAATCTTATAAATATGGGTGCTAGAATATTCCAAAAGTGTTTCTAAATTTTTTCTGGACCCAGTGTTTTGTTATTTGGCATAAGTTGTAGAGCTTTATAGAGCTCTGTTGGAGTTAGTGGTTTATCGAGTTCTCCAGCCTGATCTTCTGTAAGGTGAGGTAGGTTATTGTTGAGAAATGTAACAATATCTGCTATGATTGATTTATTTATAGATAAATACATGGTTTTAAAAATAAAAGTTCCTGAATTCCTCATTGATTTCTTTAGGTTCTTGAACAATGTCTCCTGTTGAGTTAACAACTGTGGAGACAGGTGATTTTTCCTTATTTTTTTTATCTGATTGACCACATATTTGCCAGATTTATTCTTGAATTCACAACGTTCATATCCAAGTCTCTAGATGAGAAATCTAGTCTTTTTGTTAAGGTATTCATTCAGCTGTAGTTTATACTTTTGCAGATGAGACTGAGTTTGAAGAGATGGGTTATTAGCATTATTAATTTCTAGTTATGTAATCTTATTTTCCAGGCTCCTTTCTTCTTGCTCTTCCTTCTTTTCTTATGGGAGGAATATGAAATGATCTGTCCTCTTAGCACAGCTTTGCCTGTTTTTCCAGAGGAGTGAAGGGGATATTTCTGGTGAATCATTTATTTCAAGAAAAGATGCCCATTTTCTCTTAATATAATCATCAAAGTCAGGATCCTCAAGTAGTGATGTATTAAATCGCCGCCTGTTGCTGATTTTGACAGATTTGCATTTATTCAAGGTCAGCGTGATCGGTGCATGATCAGTAATAATGATAGGATGTATTTCAATGTCAGTCACTTTGGAGATAATGGAATTACTAATAAGGTATTAGTCGATATGTGAATAAGATAGATGAACTTGTGAGAAATAAGAGAACTCTTTGACATTGGGGTGTTTTAGCCTCCAACCATCTCCAAGACCACAGTTTTGATAGCTTGATAGTTATACGTTTTACTGCGATTGTTAGATTTATGTCTACCTATGATCATTTGGGAGTCAGACAGGTTGAAAATAGCTGTTAAAAAAAAAAAAACTACAAAAAGATGAATCATCGTTGTTTGGTCCATAAATGTTGACTATAGTTATTGCGGTGTCTATTGTAATATTAACAATTACGAATCGCTCTTTAAGGATCTGTGACTGTATCATTATGAATAAAGGACTTTTTTTTTTTTTTATTAATTAAAATTGCTACTCCTCTTTGAAGTATGTTTCTTGTAAAAGACATGTAAAAGCCTGAGAATCTGCTTGGACCATTTGGAAAAATTTTTGGTGTTTGTTTTTTTTTTTTAAGTGTTTGAATTAGCCACCATTGGATGCGGTCATTTGTTTTCCAGGTTTTTACATCCTATACAATGAATTATGTGGATTGTGATGCTTTTGATTGTGTTTGATTTCTAGCTGTTCCATCATGAAGTGTTATTTTCTTTAGTCAGCATTGTGATCTGTTGTTGACTGACTTCCAGGCTCTCACACAGTTGCTGGAGTTCTTAGTGAAGTAATTTGACGAGGCTATTCTAGTTTCCAATCTGGAAAGTTGTCGAAATCAGAATGTCACAAACTTCGCAACAGGATGAATGTCTCTGAGAACTTTGTGTTGAGTCGGAGTGACAGCTTCTTTTACTTGGTGTTGGTTTGGCTTAATTCATGCTGTTTCTATCACCCGCAGTGAACGCAAATAAATTTGAAATTAGGTTTGGTGGTGATAAAGATGGGAGGCTGGTTAATTCTTTCCTGAACTGTGTCTGTCACATACCCGACAAATCAGAAAGCCTTACCTTATGACATTTCAAATGTAAACCCTACACAGTGTGCTTATTCTGTTTCTGAGATGGTACTGACTGCAGGCGACCAATTATTTGTTCTCAAGCACACAGTGGCTTTTTTTCTACAAAATATTTTACAATAAATTCTGCAATAAGTTCATACAATGTGACATTTGTAAGTCTGATTTTTTCTGGCATGGATTCTAATTTTGTAAATCAATTGTCATTAGATATGAACGCATAACTGGCATTTCCTCCCTGATATAAATAGATTCTGAGCATTTTTGATAAAAGCACGTCTATGTGGTCTTGTATGACTTCTGCTGCAGAGACATAGATCTGGTAATATAGTCAAAAGAACCTTAAAAAGGATCAAAATTCATTCCAATAATGATTTGTCAGGTTGTCTGACAGTTGTTTATAAGTTGGTTTATCATTGTCTGAGGTGATTGAATGCCATGAACAAAACTGTGTATTTGTTTGTGCATGCGTGTGCGTTCTTGTGAATGTGCCGGTTTGTCAGTTTGAGTCACATCTGTGTCTCTGTTCATGTGACCAAACTTACATGACCAAAACCCTAAAGGAGGAAAACAGAAGAGGAGAAAACATTACAGAAGCCATAGTGAAATTAAGCTCTCTCTCCTCTGTGTTCAGAGTTCGGACAAAATTGTGAGCTACTCAAAATAGCCCCTTGGGTTGCTTGGACCCAACAGCAGCCAAGTGGGTTTAATTCAATGAGAAAGAGAAAAATAAATAAGCTGTTTGTGGGAAATTCTGATTAGCTGTAGGCAAGATAACAGGCACCATGTGTGTGTGTGCGTGAAGCATTTCTGAAATGATACTTTTGGGTATCCGCTAAAAATGTGTGCATGTAACAGAGAAAGAACGAATGTTTGGTAAAGGGCTTTTAGATGTTAAACACTGAATATGGTGTTTTATTTGATAGCTGAAGATACAGTGAGTTCAGCTGTTCAACAGTTCCCTGGTCCTACCTGACAGTTCCAATCACTGTCAGGTAACTTGTGATTTTAAAACCAAAAGAGAAAGTCACTGCTATTCTTCTGATTTTGCAGAATGGCTGGTGGCCTGCAGGTGGATTAACGCTGACTTAGCCTCCTCGTCACTGGCAGGTTTCACAATGGGCAGGAGGGAACCAGTAGTGGAGTTTTCAATAGAGAGAACAGTCTCAAGCAGATAACAGCAAGTTCTCGCAGGACTGGGCTACTCGTCTGGATCTGTCGGCAGGCTGAATCACAAAGGAATCAGATCCTACAGTACTAGAGCTGCTACTGACATCAGGAGTGTGTATGAAATAAAAACATTTTTACATTAGCTATTGAGTTAAACATCTTTCCTTATATCATCCACATTACAACATTAAAAAGCAACAGCTTTCAGCATGCTGCACAAGATAATAGCGTGTTAGTTGTAGTGTAGAAGTTGGAGTGGACACGCTGTCAGTCTGGAAGTCCTGAAGACACAAGTCGGACTCGCCTGGATAAAAAAGTGCAGGCTTCTGTCCCTGTGTGCCCCTTCTGCACCATCAGTACCTACTTCATCTTTTTGTTAAAGAGGTTCTTAAAACAATCCTTAAATGCTCTTTATTGTAGATACATGTACCTTTTTGTAGGTAGCGACAGTGGGGTTCTGTTTCTCTGACAGGATTCTCATGTTCAATTATATGGTCAGAGTCAAATGATCCAAAGGAGTTTTTGGAACCGAGTCAGAGTACTGACTGATCCGAAAGGACTCAAATCGCTTAAAGGAGCGAGATTTGACCTAACTTGTCAGAACATGTGTACCCTGCATTGTTCTCATATTCCGAGCCAGGAGGATGGTCCATAACACCCATGGTCTCCTCGACAATGAAGCTAGTCTGCCTAACCCAGCTATCATTGTGTTTGCCGTTCAGCAGGAGGCTTCCAAAAACGTCCTGCTTGCTTGCTTGGGGCAAACGTGCCGAGCGAGGAAACCTGGAGTGAAAGTCGGGCATGGTGGAGGCTGAGACGCCACCTGTGGAGTTCGCAGTCCATAATGCATTCTGTCTGGCAGGATGGCCAGAGACAAGTGCTGGAAATATTTGCTCTTAAGAACTCACGCCTAAGAATTAGGGGTTGCCAAACTCATGCAGAATTAATGCAGCCCATGCAGGGCAAAGAGCACAAAAGACAATTACGAGAACGCTGCATGCACATGGAGATAAGCCCATTACATGTCAGTAGGTGGTGGTGCAAAACAGAATGAAAAAATCTCCATAGTGATCACACTTCAGCTTGTGGGGGGGGGGGGGGGGGGGGTGTTTCTTGCACCTAATTCTAACAATCCACTGAATACAGCCACATTACATTAAAAACCACAACTGCATATTGGCACTAGAAGAAAATGAAGGGATCACTAAAGTCAGCAGGATTTGTGTTGTGCGAACCTCTAAAAGGATTTGAGAAGGTAGGAATTAAATGACTTTGTACATATTAAACATGAAACAGTTTTTTATCCCTCTGAAAGTAAGCTAGTAAAAGATTGATCATTTTAGTATGAACTGAGGTTGTGTATAAGTGCTTGTATTTAATAATTTCTGACAATATTAAGGCTTAAATATAGATATGCAAATTTGGATGGCCGGGAAACATTTTGCACAGGTGAAGGGAACACATGTGTGCTCGCACTGGGGCACAGGAGGGGAAGCGAGTGTGAAATTAAGGCCAGTGAAAGGATCATGGAGTCACAGAGCAAAGCCCTTTGTGTTGTGGTTGATATCCTTCTCAGTGACACCTTCTTCCTCGGGGTATTGTGACATCCAGAGGACATGTCTAAGCAACTCTTATCAGCCTTTGCAACACACACACACAGACACGCAGTAAGATCCCCAGTCAGGTCCCAGCTTAAGAAGAGCGTGCACCATGTAGGTGCATGATGACAAAACTGTTATAAAAGATTCAGCTGCCACCCGACCCTATCAGTCCTGATCAGCTGTGCTCTTTGACCCGAGAGTCCCTCCTTAATTCCAGAGGACAGTTAACTTAAAGAAAATTTGAGCTCTATATCTTCTCTGCAGTGCGTTTGTGCACTACATCATTAGGTGGCCTTTCTATTTTCAGGCCTGCAGTAAGCCACGCACTGTTCACGGTTCATTTAAAAAGGGGACTATTTTTGTCCCACACATCATGCTGAAAGCCCTTCAGTGACACGTATGAGTGAGCACTTCACACGTGTGGTCATGGAGCACATGACATAAGACACAGTGCTTCCCGCACTGGGGACAATATGTGTTTAAGGAAGCATTAGAGCAGGGCTCGCATTGAGCGTAAGACACACGCATTTCAACAAGTTCACAGGCTAAGAAATGGTTTTTCTCATGCTAAGAAATTATAAACTTCATTGAAAAGAAATTCCAACAGTCCATCTTACAAATGAGTCAAAGGCAGATGACGCTACTGTGCCTGAGGTTCATACAGCTCAGAGATGCTGTCTTGACCTATTGGCCAATCAGAAAATAGAGTTTTTTGTTGCCGGGCGAGGCCCCATGACACATTCCCCCACCCCAAAAGACCACCCCCAAAAAAATCTCACCCCATACAAACTTCAAAAGTTGAGAGCCCTGATTAGAGTATCTATGTCAATTTGCTGAATCAAAGGTGATAAGATGAAGTGAAAAAGAGACGAGGTATTTGTTGTCATGCTGGGGGGTTGATGCTGAAGACTGCTAACGGACCACTGTTGTCCCGATGAACTAAAATTCTTTAAGGTGTTTATTTGTGTCGTATAAACTGTAAGCCAGGATCAAATACGTCGGAAGAGGTTTGGTAATGTTATAGTTTAAATTTGACTTGTCTCTGTATTCCAGTTGCAACACTGCAGCGAGGGATGATGGGCAGTAACTGGCTTTAAGAAAATCATTGAAAAAAAAAGAAAAGAAAAAAAAGTATTGCAGTGCTTTTTTTAAAGATGTTCCCCAAACCCACTAGATTGTGTGGTTGAGCTACTGTGGAGGAGACGTCTGTACAGAGGGTGGGCAGCACCATCTGTGTGCTCACTTCTACCATGGTGAGTAATGTTAAGAGGCTAATGTGGGTCATGAAACATCCCCTGGATAACCCTGACTCACATTTAACACATCATCTGCAATGAAAGATAGGTCTTGGAAATATTTCCCCTATGCAAAAACCATGAAGATATCCTGCAGTGACCCACAAACAATAGTTCTGAAGCACAGGACATGATTTTTAGTATCTCATTTAACTAGAAGGCCTTCTCCACAAAAATAGCTCCGGATGTCCTCCACTAGTTGAGGATTTGCACCAATAGAGGTTTGGAATAACATTTTGGAGCCTAACTGGGGTCTTTCCTCCTGATTCACAGCCACTGGCTGCAGCGCTCAGCAGTCCCACATATTTCTTTGACGGTTTGGCACAGGACCTGGCCACATATCCCCAGGTCTGTAAGGAGTTTGACAGTAGATGCTGCAATGAAGCCGCTGCAGCCGACCTCTACTGGGCGGACGGCTGTTTTCCAGCCTTATTGTTCTGCTTCTGCCTTCAGCTCTGTGTAGCGCAGCATCTCCCTCTCATTGGTCTCATTTATAGCTAATAGAATATTGTGTATACAATCTTTAAAGTAGTTTACTGCTAAAAAACCTGCTGGATGGCCAATTAATGTGTTATCCTGTTGGGACAACCAGCTATATTTATTTTCATCCAGAGCTGCATTAATGTTTTTTTTTATTTAATCTTGTGTTGATGATGTGAGTTGGACCACTTCAAAGTCGTCTCCAGAACATTTCAGAGATTCAAAGTAGGGTTAATCAATTCAATATGACTTTATTAGTCCACAAATGGAAATAAATTTAATATTTTTCACGATTTAAGTCTCTTTAGAGATGCAAATAACTAGTAACGCTCCCACTGGCAGATGGGAAAAATCAGATTTTTTAAAAAATCTGCACATTCATTACATTGAGGTAATCACCCACTCTTATATATACATTTTTTTTTTTTTTTTTTGGTGTGGGGGGGATAACATTTTAGAATATGTCCGACTGAAGTAACTCCTGACGATAATACCCACAGGCTTGCACAGTTGGCACCAGGCATGACAGATGCATCACTTCCTCTGGTGCTTTTCTCACGCTGACACATCCATCACTCCGGAACAGAGTAAAGCTTTATGCTCTTGAAACTGAGGATTTTTCTTTTAGCTTGGTATCCCTGATAAGCTTTTCTCTTAAGGTTACACAGCTGTTTAGTCTTAATATCTGGAGTTTTCTTTGCCTGACAATTTTATACAAAACAGTCTCACTTCTACTTCTTTTAATTTGGGCTTTCACTTCTAATCTTAATTTTTTTTTAAGTAGATTTCACCAAATATTGACTTCCAATCATGATTGATCCAGATTTTTGACAGTTTTTTTTAATGACACCGATAGGTTACCTTATTCCTTCCAGGACCTTTCAGTACTTCAGCACTGTCCACAGTTGGTTCTTTGCTGGGTGCAGACCAAAAAATTGGGCCCTTCTGAAAGAGACTAACATCTTTCTTGTAGTCGGTCACTGCAGTACTTTTGCAAGTCTATGCTCTTATCTAGACTCTTACACATGCACTTACTTACTTGCTTAGTTCAATTTTTGATAATCCATCTTTTTATCAGACGTGATCATTAGATGTGATGAACTGAGTAAATATGAGATTACCCTAAAAAACCCAACAATAACTGTGATTAGTCAACTTCTCAGTTTAACTGTTGACAGTCACTCGCAGGTCTGAGAGAGGCTGTGATCTGTCAAATGCGGATTCTCAGAAATTCCCTAAACCTTCACAAAAGACCCTAGTATGAGGTGGCTCTAAATTTACACACTATTTCCACAGAAATATAAATGGCTATTCAGTGTCCATCTGCCTGTATTTCTTGTCTAACATTCACTTGGAGATAAATATCCAGACTGAGCACAACTCAGCTGGATGGAAGTGGGCCTGTTTTTCACGAGACAAAAGAGTTACTGTCTCTGATGGTTTACTGTTAACTGGAATTGGGATTTCTTAGCACTGTAAAATACGTGAATACAAATCCCATGTTCAAGAAGTAAAATTGATTTTCTTTTAACTTGATTTACTTCCTACTTACACATATATTTTTCTGCTCACACATGCAGCTGTTTTTCAATGAGTAACTCTGCCAGACTTTCCTCTTTGTATGTGCTGGTTCAACAGCTGGAGGAAGAAGCTGTTAGGACGTCCCAGGGGAAGAGAGGCACGCACCATTTGACATCTCCCAGTTCTTACAGAGCAGCTGGTTTGAGGTGTGGACTAAACGGGTTTAGGTCCTGCAGTATACCTGAAAGGAGAAGCCTTCTCATCAGGGATGGTAATTTCTGCTGAGGTTGTCAGTCTGTTACATCACTTTGATCTGCTTAAAGAATCGTCAGCTCCTCCTCTTTGCCTGGCTCTTTCTGCATAGTCACAGAATTTAAGTATTTTTTTTTAAATTCTCTTTAATCATCAAGTTTTTTCCCCTCAATGTTTTTCATTTTATATTTTATTTGATAATTCTCTGATTTTTTTATTGCAAATGTGTCCCCTCAGTTCCAGGAATCTATATTTGGAATTTCTTTGAGCTTTCTTCAATAACCTGCGCAAACTATTTAATCTAATTCATTATTCATCACAAATACTCCAACAGCCATATTTTCATTGGATGCTGAAAAAGCATTTGACAAAGTTAATTGCGAAATTCTATTCCAAGCACTTAAAAAATGTGGCTTTGGTAAATCATTTATTTATTGGATAAAGATCCGTTACACATTACCGATGGCAACAGTCACCACAAATGGATTAATATCACAGCACTTCACTCTACACAGGGGTTCAAGGCAAGGATGTCCACTCTCTCTATCATTATTTGCCATCTTTATAAAACCTCTTGTAGCAGCCATACAGCAAAATAATAAAATTTTAGGAATCAAGACTGGAGATACAACCCATAAGATCAGTTTATATGCTGATGATATCCTCCTGTACTTAAAAAATCCATCATCGTCATTTTTCCAAACTATCAACCTTATTAATTCCTTCTGTGATATCTCAGATTACACTATTAACCAGTCAAAGTCCACCATACTACCACTGAACTCTAACAGCTGGGATGTGGCAACTGACACTGCACCCTTCTCAATCAGTACAGGCAACATCAAATACTTGAGAATTAACATCTCTCCTAAGCTGACAGAGTTAGTTGGCCTTAACTACAACCCACTTTTAAAAACAATAGAAGGAAACCTGAAATGTTGAATTAACTTACCAACAAAGTTTTTTGCCACAGCAGAAATGACCATACTTCCTATGGGAAACTATCTCTTCTCAATGATCCCCATCAAGCCTCCACTTCTATTCACTTTACTGGGGAAAGAAATGTTTTTAAATGGGATTAAGGACAAAAATTTGTACACAGTGTACACAAAATTTAACGGAAACCTACTTGCATACTTTCTGGGACTGCACACCAGCCAAAGGTTCCTGACACAGCATCATAGACAGAAGTTCAAAGGAATTTGGACAAGTGAAAAAAAAAGAAGTTACTTGGCCAGATACAGTGTATTCCCTCGTTACTTTAAAGGTTTAAGTTAATATGTATAAGCTAAGACATATACAAGGTAGAAAGTCATGAATAATAATAAGGTGCAATATTATCTGCAGACCCAAGTATAGAACAGCCAGTCAGAATATTTATATATACGAGCATGTTTTGAGATGTGGAGGAAAGCATGTGAGGAAGCTTTATTCTAGTTATAACCCTTGGTTTGACATTAACAGATGAGCTGCAGAGTCAGATAGGGCTGCGCAGGAATGAGTTTTAAACAGCAGGGTTGCATGAGCCTGGTGGTGGAGCTGCTCTTGAGCTTGTCAAATGTTTTTGGAGGGGTTGAGATGGATAATTCGTGACTGTAAGCAATTTTACCAGCATTCTGTCCTTTGCCACCACCTCCATGGAGCCGATAATGAAATGCCTTTTTTAAAGTGAACCTTAAGCGAATAAAAAGCGACTCAAGACTTGTTGATGGGAAAGAAATTAAACATCCTTCAATGGCAGACTCAGTCCTCAAACAAACAGAGCACACTTCTTAATTACTGAAGACAAAACTGAAGGCAAACAGGCTCACTAACAAGATACAGATAGAAATCAGAGTTTGGTGACGTCCAAGGGCACCAGACATAAAATAGTCACTGACCATATAGGATCACCCAAATGTTAAGAAATATGGGTATATTTATAATTTATGAATTTGTCCAAATCCTTTGAGGTGCTTTGCTTGTTATTGCTATATTTCTTTACTGTCACAACGCGGTGAGGTCAAGCTGGGGTTTTGTCTGGTCTCCATGTTTTGACTTGTCATTTCCTGTTTTATTTTGAAGGTCTTAATTCTCCTCTTGTTTCAGGACACTCACCTTTCCTCATGTGTCTTGGTCTGATTATCTCCACCTGTTCCTCATTACCCTGTCCAGTTACGTCCACTTTGGCCATTGCCTTGACCACAGCATTGTCTGGATTCTTGTTGTTACTCCAAGTGAGAGATTTAGATTTGATAATATTTCATAAGACAGTTTTGGTAGTTAACAGTGTGTAAAGCTTTTGTTTCCTCCTTGGGGATTTTTTTTTTTTTTTTTTTTTTTGTGAATTTCATAATAAAGATTTTTTTTTGTTACACTAATCCCTGCAACTGTGTCCTGTGTCCTAGGCGGCCTACAGGGTAGCAACACATTTTGTTTATATCTTCTTGAATAAATGGAGGTCGTCTACACTTAAATCACATTTATCGGTGTGTTTCAAATCCATTGTGGTGGTGCATAAAAGCAAATTAATGAAAATTCTCGTTTTCCAAATGAGACCTCACTGCACTTGATGTACTGTACAAAATTATAAAGGGGCCTACCAGAACATCTCCAGCACACTGCAGTGATGAATGCCAGCAGCCTGTTTCTTGGTGCTGCATTTTATTATGCACAGACTGACACATTTCATTCCACTTCTCCCCAGGGGTCAACTCTTGACGGACACTGATGTCACTTGTAGAATCTTTTGCAAGTCTGATTTCTTTGTACCGTACAAGCTCCAGAAACCGTAAATCCTGTGGATTGTAAAATGATTTCAATGATATAAAAGGTAATCCTTTTTATCTCAACGCCTTGTTAAGGAGAACATTTCAGCATTAAATTGTTATATACAGTCATGCTGTTTAAAAACACACAGGCACACACAGCTGTTGACAGAAAAGGTTTCACTGGAAATGGACAATGAGTTATTTGCCCTTTGAGAGCGTCCTTCAGTACCACACCGTATATTCTACCGCTCAATTACTGTGAGGAATTAGAGCTTTTGAGCTGAATTTCTATTCAGTTCAATGAAGAGTGTTTTCTATCAGACTTCTATTTCATTCTTCACTAACGCAGAAAACTCAGGAATGTTTTTGACAAGATCGTGCCAAAGTGAATGTCATGAAACTTGGTCGAACAGTGGAAAACAAGGAGAGGAAGAATTTATAAACTTTTTATTAAGATCAAGTTCATTTCTCTTGTCATTATGAGACAGGTTGTAACTGGATATGGCCTAATCTTTATATAAAAGAGAGGTGACAAGATGTGTTGCACCTTGGAACAGGCAGTTTGTATTGCTTTGTAATGGAGCCATTCCGGTATTTTGTGATGTGCTCCCCTCAGAAGTCATAAAAAGTCCACACCTCCATCCACTCACAATCAAGCAAACAGAAAAATTGTTTGTTTTGTTTTTTTTCCTGTAAACGCTCACTTTCTCCTAGCTTTATCTAAAATGGCTTTTGTTGGAGATCCCAGCCTCCCCTTGAAGAGCCACATCTAAGAAAGTCATTTCAAATATGAAAAGAGATGCTGTTTTTGTATATGTTCAGTTTCATATGATACAATTCTATGCATTCTGCATTTATAATCAATAAAAATAAAATGGATGTATTTAGATGCTAATATTGATCTTACACAAAAGGACAAAAAAAAGTGGAGACATTTAGATGAACATTCCCTTTCTTTTTATGGAATTGATCCACTGTTCATGTCAGATGTATTATTGTTTTGAACCCAGGGAGAACTGAACCAGTACCCCAAGTCCAAGAAAAAAATGATTAAACATTGCTCTCCAGATGGAGCAAAGGCATAAAGTCTGAGGCAGTGAGCTTGCTACAAGAGGATTTCTCTGGAGATAAAGGACACTGATTTTCATTAAGGATGATTTTAGTAAATTGTTTTCTAAAGGAAGACAAAGAGGCTGGGTTCAAGCTCTATAAACAATGCCAGGGTGAATTTTGGTAACTGAGTTGGAAAGTGTCCCGCATGACCCGCAGTCATGCCCCAAAAGAATTGGGTTGTTTATTGTTTCTGTAATCTGCACATTTCTGATGCATTTTTGACATAAAAGCATGTTTTTACTTCACTGGTATGTTGTAGAATACTGAAGTCATAGGGTGACACTGAGAAAACTCAAACACTCCTTGTAAGGAGAAACAGAGGAGCAAGTGTAAATGATCTCAATAGAAAGAAATAGGCAAGGAATTTGTGTTCTAATAAATTGTCCCGTCTCTCTAGTTGAAATTAATCAATTTCACTGATAAACTTGGTATCTGTGGCAATGGAGCAGAGTTGTTGGTTTAGTAATCTTATTTCCAAGCATTTGCCCCTAACTTGAGAAATCTCATAAGCAGGTTTTCCTTTCAATATAAATAATCAAAACAATTCAAACTATATAAAAATGAAAGCATTTTTTTCCCTCTGTGCATGCATGTTGGCTTTTTGGCATTGGGAACACTTTTTTTGTTGTGATCAATTGAACAGAAAAAAGCTCAAAGGAAAACCAGATTGCGGTCAAATGCATCAAACGTTCAATAGCAAGCAAAGTTTAAGGTTAAACTCTACTGGCTGGAGGGGCAAAGAAAGTATCGTCTCTTAACTAGGCTCTCAGCAATACTGGGCAACCTACGGTGAAAAGAAGAAGTCTATAATTTAGTGAGCAGATGAATGACCACATGTGCTCTACAGCCTGCTGTGAGATAACCAGGGATTTTAAAAAGTGCTGTGAACATGACCTTGGTATCAAAGTTTATGTTCTCTTAGTTCTTCATCAACTATTTGCATTTATGTGATCCCTGCTCAGTTAATTATGTTCTTCTTTTGAAATCATGTTATTTGTTTCTCATATTAGTCTGGTAATCCTGATACTGGGCTTCACAGAGCTCATCACTTTTGTCATTGCATTGTTCTTGTCATCCTTGTTCCTCTTTTCTTAAAAAGGAACATTCAGTCTGTTTTTATAAAGGGACATGTATTTGTAATACTCGGTCCGTTCATTCATCAACTTCCACTCATCGCATCCCTTCATCCTGGCCACCTCCTCCAGCACTTCAGATCTTATTTTTTGGTACCTCTCAACCTCACACACAAGTTCAAGTGTTCAAGTGTTCATGTGTGACAACCTGGACATCAGGTGTTCTATAACGAGTCCCTTCCTGAGGCCTAGTTTCAGGTCTCCTGTAACTCAAGCCTTTGATTTTTCTTCCTCATTTTACAGCTCCTGTCGCTCTGGCCTGCAAACATATGTGGAAGCGATAAAGAGGAGGCAGATAAGCACCACAAACTACAAAAACAATGGAGCACAATTAATCTTATGAGATACTTCCAATTAATAACTGAGAACTATAAGAGAGGAGAGGAAAAAGGGGTGAGGGGAAACACGCAGTGGATCATGTTAATGTCCACCTGCAGCGTAGGTCTACAGCAGCAAATCTACAACAAAACTGTTGAAGACCAGCTGCTCTAGTCTGGTCCTGCAGCTGCAGCTGTGACTACTGGCCCTAACACACTAACGTTTGGACTAACCATATGCTTTGCTAAACTGAAACGATTTAAGTTTGGTTTTAAAGGTGGAGGTGGTGTCAGCCTCCTTAACCCAAATTGGAAGTTGGTTCCATAGTGATGGTGCCTGATAACAGAAATCCCGTCCTTCAAATCTACATTTGGATAATCTAGGAACTACGAGTAAACCTGAACTCTGAGAACGGAGAGCTCTATTAGGAACATATGGTTCTATAAGGTCTTGCAAATATTGCTTTATACATAATTTAAATGCAATTAATACCATTTTTAATTGGAATTGGAGTTTTACAGAGAGATAATGGAGGGAGCCAACACAGGAGAGACGTGGTCTTTCTTGTTGATTCCTGTCAGCACTCAAGCTGCTGCATTTTGGATCTGCTGGAGGCTGTTCAGAGAATTACTTGGACATTAAGAAACCTCATGAACATGAACAAACTGGAATCTATCAGATAGATATGAGTTAAACCAACCTGGAGCCTGGAGTCTCTTTAATCCCAACAACATACTCTAGCCTGTGCAGTAAAATGTTGTGATCTATAATATCAAAAGCAGCACTGAGTTCCAGCAGAACCAGTATGGACACTAATCCATTATCTGAGGCCATAGAAGGTCATTCGAGACTTGAACCTGTGCTGTTTCTGAGCTATGATGCATTCTGAACCCTGACTGAAAAACCTCAAATAGATCATTTCTATACAAATGGTCACACAGCTGGCTTGCAACTACCCTTTCCAGAATTTTAGAGATAAATGGAAGGTTGGAAATTGGTCTACAATTAACTAAAATGTGTGAGTCAAGAGAGGCTTTTTTAAGTAATGGTTTATTTACTGCAACTTAAAAAAAAATGTTAATCTGGTCCAGTGTTGTCGTACAGATGAGAGAGAAAACATTTTTGAGTAGTTGTGTTGGGATGGGGTCTAACAGACACAGATGATTTAGATCCATTGACGACTGAGGTCAGCTCAGAGAGGTCAACAGGAACAAAACAGTCTAGAGTCAAGTCAGAGTCTAAGGGAGTCGCTAAAGCTGAAGAAATGCCCACAGCCACTGCCGGGTGGGCCTGGCAGTGGCTTTCCTCTCTAAAGTGACAATTTTACTGCTCAAGACGCTCATAAAGTCTTCACTACTGAGAGCTGCAGGGATGCACGGCTCAACAGAGTTGTGGCTCTTTGTCAGCCTGGTTATTTTGGTTATTTTTATTATCCTCTATCAATGATGAATAATAAACAGTTAGCTTTGTGAAGGGCTTTTTTATACAGCTTTAGACTGTTTCCATACACGATAAGAATCTACAGACCTACAAGAGTACCACTTTCTTTCCATTTTATGCACTTTTTGTTTCAGCATGCGAATATGCAAAATATAAAAGTGGGTTAAGCTTCTATGGTTAGACACCGTCTTTCTTGAAAGGAGCAACTGCATCTAAAGCAGTGCAGCAAATCTGCAGTGTTACTGACAAGGAAACAGAGGTGAACCGAGGTCACAGGCCTCAACTGCTTCACTATGTTCTTCTGTATGAAGATGAAGAGCAATGGCCTCCCTAAATTTATCAATAGATTTATCAGATGGACATCTGCTAAAGTAATACCTCCTATTTTGCGCTTTAACGTCGACAATGTTAAATTCAAACATTATTGAATAGTGGTCGGATAAGATCGGGTTTACAGGCGACAGTGACAGATTATCAGGTTGTACACCATAGACAAGGACGGGATCGAGACTATGATTATAGCAATGCTGTTTGTTTAATTTCTGTGAAATGCCAACGATTCTAGAAAAGAATGAAATGCCAACTTAAGACTATCGCTGTCAACATCCATATGAATGTTAAAATCGCCCACTATGATGACTTTGTCTGTACTTATTAAAAGTGTGTAAGAGTGCAGTTCTGCATCCTGGCTTGGACGCTGGATTGTCAGAGGGAGTGTCTAATAATATAAGCCAATTTTTTAGAAATAAGAGCTGCACCATCCCAGGTGGGATAAATGCTGTCTCTTCTAATTAGACCGGGTTTTTACAAAATGTCTAATTGTAATGATACAAGACATAATTTCAGCATCTCTTGAATCACCATCACAATAAGGTGGTGATTCAATAATCTCAATACTCTTGAGCTAAGATTACAAATCATGGCTCAGTCACAGACACAAATTACCTTGTTGTAATAATTTAGCTTTTATATGAGCTTGCAGATTATACTAATAATACATTATATTGCCGAAAGGATTCGCTCACCCATCCAAATAATCAGAATCAGGTGTTCCAATCACTTCCATGGTCACAGGAAAATAAAATCTAAATAAATTCAAATAAAATCAAGCACCTAGGTATGCAGATTGTTTCTACAACTATTTGTGAAAGAATGAGTCACTCTCGGGAGCTCAGTGAGTTCCAGTGTGAAACTGTGATGGGGTTAATCGCTGCAGACCTCCAAACTTCATGTGGCCTTCAGATTAGCTCAAGAACAGTGCACAGAGAGCTTCTTGGAATGGGTTTCCATGGCTGAGCAGCTGCATCCAAACCACACTTCACCAAGTGCAATGCAAAGCGTCGGATGCAGTGGTGCAAAGCACCAAGACATTTTGGACAATTCCATGTGCCCAACTTTGTAGGAACAGTTTGGAGCTGGCCCTTTCCTCTTACAACATGACTGTGCACAAGCAAGGTCCATAAAAACATGGAAGAAGGAGTCTGGTGTGGATTAACTTCCCAGAATAGGTGAAGCTGTTATAGCTACAAAGGGTGGACCAACATCACATTGAACCCTGTGGATTAGGAATGGGATGTTACTTAAATTCATATGCAATTCAAGGCAAGTGAGCCAATACTTTTGGGGTATCTGGGTCACTGACCTTGGGAATGCCCATGCACCTTATCGGCCTCAAACATGCTCTCTGCTCACAGAAGAACATGACAGGCTGACTCCAGTGGACACTGAATGAAAGACATTAGCGTAATTTAAAAACAGATTAAAACATTTGTATGGCTTGATATCCAAGTACAATGTACTCTGAATACTTCTAATTTATTTTTGCTTATTTGTAAGAACATTGTTTCCTAAGTGGCTAAATTGTTAATTTAGTAAAATAATTACATATTTTAGTTTAAAGCAAAAGAAAATTTAAATATATTAATATTAAATACTTATTCTTGAAACTGCTGTTTTGAAATCTTGGAGGACAATCTATGATGGTAGAATAACTGTTTCTTTATTTTATTGTATCTTTTTTTAGAGATTGTAATAAAAATTACTTGAATAGTATATACTATACTTGAATACTTGAATAGATATATTGTCCAATACAGTACAAAAATACACAATATCATATTAAAATATAGTGGAACTGAGATTTCTACTTGCTGTCGTAATAAATGATGGTAATGTAACTGGTTATGCTTCCATTTCAGCCTCCTAAACACTGTTCATAAGCATTACTTGTTGTCACTCCATTGCTGGAAGCTATTGTCACAGTCAATTATTCTTCCATGAATCAACATTTCCGTCTTCTTCTGTTATTCAAAGCAACTCTAACAAATGTGATTATCATCAATCCAGTAAATCACTGCAGTCGATGCAGAGTGAGTGTATGGAGAAGCTGTTGGTCTGAACTCACTGTTTTATGTTAGTAGTGTCATGTCAACTGTACCTCATACAGTATGTCATTTTGACACCAAGCTGCTCTTCCAGTCATGTCACTTTAACTGCTGCACAACTAAAAGCACTCTTTTGCACACTGTATATCTACAATGTGTTGTAGATATTGTATATACTATTAACCTGTTTATAGTATGCACATTATTGCATACCATATACATTATTGTCTTATTATATTTATATTTTTCATATTTATCATGTCTTTTTAGTTCATTCCTGTGTTTTGTTTTTTTTAATGGGTGTTAAATGAGTGTTGCACAGCCTCAGAAGCATGTCCAACTGCATTTCAATGCTATCTTTTATGTGCATTTGATAAATAAACTTAAAACTTGAATCTAGAAAATTACAGTTATTTACTGCTGTTGGTTAAATGACTGAATTCATTATTTGTGAAGGATGTAAATTAACTGGACTTTGGAGTAATGATTAACAGTGAAAACAAAAGTGAAAATATTTAAAATATTTTAGATAATGACTAGAATATTATTATTGAGGGTTTATGGGAGTATGCCCAACCAGCAACATGTGCTTTGTGGATCTGCAGAAGGCATTCGACCATGTCCCTAGTAGTATTCTGTGGGGGTTTCTCCGTGAGTATAGGGTCTGGGCCCTCTGCTAAGGGTTGTTCGGTCTCTGTACCACCAGAGCAGAAGCTTGGTTCCTATTGCAAGCCGTGGTTCTCTACCAGAAAAGGGTGACGGGCCCTCTCCAGGTAGGTTAAGAGGTCCTCCCTCAACTGCCTCGGATGCCCCCTGGACGCCTCACTAGAGAGGTGTTCCAGGCATATCCTACCGGGAGGAGATCCCAGGGAGGACCCAGGACACACTGGGGAGAATATGTCTTTGTGCTGGCCTGGGAACACCTTAGAAGAGCTGGAGGAAGTGTCTGGAGTGAGAGAAGTCTGGGCATCTCTGCTCAGACTGCTGCCCCAGCATCCCGGATAAGTGGATGAAAATGGATGGATAGAAAGAAAGAAGTAGAGTCTAAGCATTTTACTGCATTGCATTATACATGTAAGTGGCGTTATTCAGGCTTTCTTAAATAAATTGAAAGTAAATGAGATGAAGCCAACAAATGAAACATCTTTCCATTTGTGCTAAGTACTAATTCTTACAAATGCACATTAGGTGATAAAATGAGCAGCACTAGAAGAGCTCGTAAGCCTGTTAATTTTTAAATGACATCGAAAAGGATGTTCAGAAAATATTTGCAGATTTTCTTCTTTTGTTTTTCCACAGCTTTTCTATGGAGATAATTTAGCATTTAGCATGTGTCATTAATTATAATGTTTCATCACTAATGATACTGAAGTCTTACTAGTTTATCTAAAGCTGGCATAAACGCCATCTGTCTATTTTGGAAAACTGTGTGTGCACGGACATGTGAAAAGCATTGCTTTCCGGCAGGGGGGTGTTTCATGTGTCCTTGTGACATGACAAGAAGAAGCCGTGACCTTGATTTAGTCTCAAATGGCTGTTTTTTAGTAGCAGGATGATGGAGTTATGATTTATCACTCATGCACACTTCAGTACATAACACATCTCTGCAGAGGTAGAGTCCTTATTTATTCTTCTGGAAAACAGCTATATCTCACAAAAGTCAGCAGGGAGTGTGACGGTGCGGGTATGTGGCCTTCTGAGTGGAAAAGATCTCTGACACTTTACTTTCTCTCACCCTCACTGTTATTTTCTTTATTCCACATTCTGTCACTCTTCATATTCCCGTCTTCAGCGGTTCAGCTTCCTACTGATTCGCATGGCTTTGTTGTGATGCACACTACTGCACTTTGTCATCACGTTAAAGCAATTTGTTGATGATGCAAATTCCAAGGTTACTTTACCTCTCTGGGTGCTTGTCAGAGGATATTTAAATATATGCAGCTGAGGCACTGCTGTGGAACAAAGCTAAGGATGCACGCATTTTCTGTTTTATGCTCTGGACGTGAAGGTTTCCAGCTGTAAAAGCCCATCTTTTCATGTAGCCCGCTGGTAAATTGGCAGGACCAATTCCTATTTATATCTATTTACAGATCTGTAAAAAAATTTGATAAATATGATGTTGTATTGTATACTGTTAAACATGGAGTCAATTTTTTTTTTGGACCTCACCAGATGCACGTTGGTCCCTATTCCTGTTTTTAAAGACAGATTTTTTATTACAAATACATTTTTACAATGGTAAAAAAGAAGAAGAAAAAAAATTATTATTATTTAAAGATTATAAGTTTTTCTCAAATAATAACTAGGTTTGGGATAATCATGTCTGTCTATTTTCTTCTGTCTAGCACAAACCTACTGCATTTTTCCCCTGGTTAAAACTTTCTTTCTTTTTTTTTTTTGCCACATTTTGCTTTAGTATAATTTATTTGTTGCCAGGGCCTGTGAACTTCTAGCCAAGACCAGTGAAACACAGAAAACACCAGAGATGGTATCTACAGTTCAGAATAATCATTTTTTACATAAAGTGATGCAAAACAACTCTAGTAATTGGGTCTTCAAAAGCAACTCTTATTCCATGCTACATTAATGCACATATAATTTTAAAATGTTAGTGCATCATTGTAAATGTTTATTGCGGCACCAGCAACATTTGGTGGGTTTCCATTCGCAGGGGCCTTAAACATGGCGCATCTCTATTACCTGGAACAGCCAAACAGAAAGACATCCCTGGCTTTGTCCAAGTACTTGAGCTCTACTGGGGGGGTTTATTCACTTGTTGTAAAACAGTGAAAGTGCTGCACTCGCTAACAAGTAGTATGGAACAGTAATTTGCCATGTCACTAGATTCTGCCAGGTCCATCACTGTAAGGGGGGCGACTTCTTAAAAGCCCAACTAGGAGGCCAGGCATATTATACCTCTACCTTCCCCCAGACTCCTGCAAAAAGAAACACTCCTCGTTCCATCATCAAAGCCACTTAGATCACCTTTCTGCCAAAAACTGATGCTTGGTGTAAACTTCACCAGGTCGCCTTAATTACATCCAGATGTGTAAATCCACTGAACACCTGCCAAGTTGTATTGTCTGAAAGTATATAATTATGAAATGATGAAACTTTAGTCTGTCAGTGCAGTCATATGTTAATCCATACCCAGATTTACCTCCAGCCCACACTCTTGCGTGCACAAAATGCTGTCTCTTACAAGTTTTTAGGTCTTGTGTTTCGTCAGAAGAAAAAGAATGTACCTGTAGTGAGATATTTGCCTTGCATCAATCCACCGTGGCTTGTTGCACATGCTCCAGCTAAAAATTTAAGTCAACTATGGTATGAAGGAAAAAAGTACACTGGATGTGACACATTTCACTCCCTGTTTGAATATATATGCATCAAAAGCCAGATTAGTGAGAAATTCTCCACTTGAGCGTCTGGAGCCTATGACATGTTCACCTCATGCACAGTGACAGGGATTTTAAACAGAAGTGTATATTTAACTCCGTCAGAGTTGCCTTGCTTCCCTGTCTGTTTGTTTGTTAACAAGATTGTGATGAAACTCAGCAGATCCATAAAAAGAATGGAGAGGTGGAGAAACTATACACATAGAAAGAACCCATTAAATGGTTAAGATTTAGTGTAATCTGTCAATTACTAAGCAAATCTTAGTACAAATAGTTCTGAAAAGCCAAACAATTGTATTCAAAAATAGGGTTAAAAAAATGTCTCAAATCCTGTGATGTGCCGATACGTGTATTTTGCTTTGCTGCGTGTGTTAAGCAGACAGCTAAAAAGAGTTGTGGAACAGCATCATCTCCAAGTTTCATGGATGGTTCTGTTCATATGTGAGAGGCATTAACAATAAGTACAATGAAGACATTTTTTATTTTCTTTTTTCTAAGCACAAAAATACTGCTTTATTTGGTCTTATTACTATTTTTTCAATCTACAGGGAAGTGGTTTAATATTATAATTCATTCATTTATAAAATGAGACATTTGTTTTTTGTTTTTTGTGTTATATTGATGTTGTCGGTTTGTTTTTTCAAGGTTCAAATATGTCAACTTGTCAAGAGGGTGTGACCGATTTTTGTGTTTTCCATGTGCTCTTGTAGGTCATAAAACAAAACATTACGACTATCTAACGCTGTTCGTCCTTTATCTGCCATCAAATAACTCTGCGTGACCTTTTGATTTAGTTCTGGCGTTTCTAGCTTAATCAAATGTCTTCAAGCTCATCTTCATTCAGGGTTTTGGTCTGCAGTAGACATCTGGTGATGCTTAATAATAGTCCTCACTGGCCACATGGAGGATAACTTAAGCCCTGCTGTTTTGGAGATACCAAGGTTTCTCAATTTTCCAGAATCCAGAACAAAAATCCTATTTAAACATTAAGAGTTATAAGTTGAGATATATTTGAAGTATCATGCCTGTTTTTTACCACTTATTTGACAATGGGGTGACAATAGTGTCACAAAGTTGCATAAGTCAGAGTAAAATGTTACTTGGCAACAAAAATGACAGCTGTAGACATATTTTCCGAGACATGATTAATCTGGGACAAATGCTGGAACTGGTTATATTGGATCACGCTGGTTAAATGAGCAAATTTGTTTTCAAGTTAGGGAGAAAACAGAGATTTGTACATTAACAAAGACCGTGAATCATGACTAATATGTTTAAATGACCACAAGTCCACATGTTCTTATAAATACACACATCATTTAGAAGCTGAATGCATAAAAAAAAAAGAACATCTACTGCGGTTGGTTTTACTGCTGCATTGCCTGTTTTTCTTCTTTTTTTATATATTTCTGTTTTAGATTTGTTTCATGGATATATCTTTTTGACATTTTCCTGAAACATGGATTACTGTAATTGAAAATAACAATCACAACAATGCTGGGAAAGTAAAAAAAGTCTTATTTGTTCTGCCCTTTTCATCTCTTATTAGAAGAAAAAGCACTGCTGTTCAACTGTTTAAAAATACTCAAATATTTTTCAACCTCAGCATGAATATCTTATGAGTCATCAGCATGTATTTTATTCCTCTGTTGCTGAAGGCCTGCCATCTCTCACCCATCTGGTTACCAGTATTTATTCATATAATTTCCACCACTTTAATCTTTTCTAATTGTTTAACTTTGCCTTATCCTTGGACTCTGTGTAGATTTGGTCCAGGTGGCTCCATAATCTATCTGGTTTGATACTACAGTCAAAAATCACTTCATCCCGATCCATCCTTGTTATTCCTGTGGAAAATCTTTATGATCTCTAGCACCTCTGGCTCTGCTTCCTGTCTTGGTCAGTGCTGCTGTCTCCAAGCTGTCAGGAGGACTGTGCGGTCTTCCGCAGTAAGCGGTAAACTCTTCCCGTTACTCTCACTACTACACCAGGCGCTCTTCTCCAACCACTCCACCCTGCCTACGCTCTCTTCTTCACCTCTTTTTCACACCCGCATGGCTGTGAACAGTTGAACCCACGTATCTTCACCTTCTTTACCTCTACACCTTGCATCCTTCATGTTCCACTTGTTTCCCTTTCATTTACATTCACACGTATTCCGCTTTGTTAGGACTGACATTCATTTCTGTTCTCTCCACAACAACAAAATTCATCTTAAAGCAAACTCACCTGGCGCATTCATCTGTTTCTCGTTCCTCTTCAGTGTTTGCCTTCGAAGGAGCTTCAGCTATTGAAGCTACTATCATTCAATGTGACTGAAAAGAGATTTAAATGATAGAAGATAATCATAGCTGAAGGTAAACAATGCAGACAGACAATGCGCTCCAGCTCTGTTCAGAGTTTTATGAGGCCTTGTGGAGAAAAAAAAGGATAAAACTGTACTGCTGACAAAACATTGTTTTGTAGTTCCTGCTGGAATCCAAGTTTGAGGTTATGTGTCTTTGAGCGTAAAGCATTTTTAGTATGTTACTGATGTTGTGGCAGAATTTGGATCAGAAAGCTAAATAAACCTGTTTAATAATGAACTACAGACAAGAACATGAAACTCATTTGTTGGAAGCCCACACACGGTATATTTCCACCCCAAAGGAGACCTTGACGCCAGAAGGCCTCTTTTGAATGTCTTAAGTGGATCTTTGATGTTTTTTAGCTGTTGGATTAGAGACTGTGTAAAAATCTGAACTGACACGGAAAAAGAAATAGCTGTTTTACCTGCTCTAAAGCCACATCGTTCAGTAACTCAACCCAAATAAATGCCGATTGTTCCCCCAAAAGGAATGTCCCATGTCCCAAAAGAAAACCTATCTGTGTGCTTCGAATATTAACGATATAATGGTGTCTTTTAATTACTAACATGCAATTTATTATGTAGCCTTCTTGCAAGGGCATGTGACAAATAAGGTGCCGTCTGTTTGTAGATCACGCTGCCATTCGGAGTCGCTTGTCTACACCATTAATGCTGTTGCCTGCTGTTGTACAACTGCAGGGGACCAAATAAGCAGCAATCAGTGTTGGCTTGATTAAAAATAACTTTCTGTTTTTTAAGTCCAACGTGCAAGCTGCAGTTCAAGGTAATGATCCTTTCAAAGACTGACGTATGACCTTGAATTTTCAAGACATACAGTAAGGCCAACACTTCCGAGAAGAAAGCCCTTCCTTATAAAGTGTTTTAGAGAACCTTAGACAAAGTTTCTGAGAGAAAGGAACAAAGGGGTTACCAATGAGGTTACATAATTCAGCTTAATTCAGATGCACTGTACCGCACGTACTTATGATTTGCCTTCTTTTGTCCATCGCTTCCTGAACATGGCCAACCAGTTGTACATGCAGCAAAATGTTTCATTGTCCAGAATACCTTTCAGTTTACAGCTGTCACTCAGAAAGTCTCCCAGCAGAAAGCTACATAAGGTCAGTGGTGGTATCGATGTCAAGGCCAGTCCCCCACGTTCTCCTTGTGCCTCTCTCGGGTCAGTTAAACCCACAGTCGTTACGTCCTTGTTACTTGTGCTCAGTGTACATCAGTTATCTAGTGCAGACACACCTGCACACCATCAGAACAGAATATTATTAATATATCATTCTAATTAATATCATTATTTTAATCGTTATTCAACGCCACTGCACTGGCCTATAGTCAGGATACACAAAAGGGTTAGAACTGTGACATAAAAAAAAAAAAAAGAAAGAGAAAAAACAAAAAGAAAGCTTATTTTTTGTTTTGTTTTGTAGCACCGTGTTGTAGTGCTGTTTTTTAAACTCCCTTTTTATCTCTCCCACCACTCCTTTCTCTTACAGCATTACTGTTTTTCAACTTTGTGCAGCATTTTTATGTATGACAAGTGCTTTAGAAATAAAGATTTATTATTATTATTATGATTCATTCAGAACCATAAAGCATGCTTTATTAGTTGATTAGTAGAACCATCGCTTTTCTTTTTTTAATGTATTTATTTTCTATTTATTTGCTTTATTTATTTATTTGTTGTTTTTTTTTTTGTTTTTTTGGTTTTTTTTTTGCTTTTTGGCATTTTTGCTTTTGTACGAGTCAGCAACCATTTGATATTTTGCCAAAAGTCAAACAGGACATCAGAAAAGAGCAAACTTCAGAAATCCCATCAGTACCATCAGGTGTGTGATGGAAGTAGTTTGTATTTGTGCACTTTTAGTCTAAAATCATGTAAACTGAACCTTTAATAAATGGCACTGAGACTAAGACTGAGCGATCTGCCTGTACCATCAATTACAAAATGTGTCGACTGATTCTGAATGTAATCTGTTGTCTGGAACTTGTTGTTTTTGCCGTGTTGTCATAAACTCTAACATTCACCTAATCTGCAATGATATTTCCAGCAATCATGTTACAATTAGTAACAATAATATTGATAATAATACATTTAATGTATTGGGCGCCTTTCAAGATACTCAAAGTCGCCATACAAGCAACGACAAAAAAAAAAAATGACACGACACAACAAATAATAGCAAACACATTTAAAACAGGTCTGTTACGGAGTGTATGCCTGTCTGAATAAATGACTTTCGAGCTGAGATTAAAAGAGTTTTCGATGTGGGAGGGTGTAGATGGGCGCTGAGCGACTGAAGACTCTCGACCCCACGGTGGTCCAACGAGTATAGTTGCTGTTCTTCCTGTGGTCTAACACCACCACCGCAGCCTTTCCACTTTCAGCCATGTGTTTAATGATTTTAATCCCAGGACGTGGTTTGAAAATAAATAAATAAAATGCTGAATGCTGACATGAAAAAAATGTCCAAAATGTTTGAACGCTGTTTAATTAAGGAAATGATTTATGTTCTGCACTTTCACAGCTTCCTTTTGATCCTCAGCTGGGTTCTGAAAAGGGCTCCACAATGTGTTGCTCACGTACCCGTTCGCCCCAATGGCAGCAAAAGATCAAACGGCGAGAATATCACCACATCAAAGCAAAAAGCAAATATTTTAAGACTGTGTTCACATTTGATTCAGCATCCCTCATTGCTCAGGGTAAAATCGAGAGAAGAGCAGTTCTTCTGCGGCTGCTAGCAGCTTTAGTAGTATCGCCACAGACTCCTGGACCAGAGCAGGAATAAGAAAAGCACTCGGCTCTAACTTCAAAAAGTAATGGTCTGCCCTTACATGGAACCTTTTAACCTCGTCTAGGTTCTACAAAACCCTTTACAATGTTCATCTCATTCATAAGCGGAGGCCGTTGTGGGGTTTTACAGTCTTGTCCAGTTACACTTAGTGGAAATGGGATCAGCCCATCAACGTTCCAGGTGGAGGATGACCGTCTCAACTCATTAGATCAGTGGCCGGTCTAAGTGAATAACCCCGAGAAAACTATTTACCACTCTGACCTTTCTAATTATGTTGTATATAGAGACTGCATGGGACTGAGGGTGCAGTTAAAACCATTAAAGCATCTATACCAGTTTTAAATAGAATGGATCAAGACAGAAAATATTTATTAAAACTATTCAAACTGTCTCTGTGGTCTATTTGTTATACTTAAAAACACTACTGTGTTACGTAGCTGTAATTTTGGTCTGGAATGAATAATCACAGCCACAAAAGTTGATCATTTAAACCTACATCATCACGAAATCTGTGAATAAATAACTTATTAGGTTTCAGAGTGAAAGAAGCATGCTTGCACTGTGTTGTCAGTCTGAGTATTTACCTCCTCCATTCACACTGCAACATTATAAATATGTTATCTTACTGCTGGAGGGCATGGCAGTATATGAAAAGGATAAATTGTCTGAGTCTCCCTCCCAGTTTGGAACTTGGCAGCCCTGTGAGTTCCCACATGACACAAAGGAGTTGCATGATTAACTTACTCTGCGGCTGAATATAATCCCACCAAGAGCCGAACTTGGGTAGATGGAACGAGGAATTGAGCCAATGTGAAGTAATCCGTTCATATGTAAAGTACCACTACAGTCATGCTTTTAACTACAATGAGGTTTGCTGGAGTCAGTTGGCCAAACAGGTGGATTCGACATATTCTAGGTTCCAGTATGTTCTACGTTGTATTTTGACATTGATTACAGGTTGAACAGCACATCTCGCATGTAGACCGATAGACGCTGACAGCATTAGGCTTTTGTGAGAGACTTGTTGGAAATGGTAATTATCACTAGTCCAGGATTCTTAAGACTGTATGATGATAACATCTCTTTAAAAAGACAAATTCTGAGATAGAAAAACCAAAACTTTCTTCCTCTTATTAAAATCTTATGGCTGAATTTGCTCCTGCTAATGGGGCAGGATGTTACCACTGACTGTCATTTACAGCACACTTTGCAGATGGAAAGAAATGTGCTTGTTTTACTATCTTTAAAAACAGGTTTTGTCATCATCGTCATTATAAGTGGTATTTTACTTTCCATGAGAGCATGAGCAATAAAAAAAATGTGGCCAAACCACAACATCTGAGTTTACTCACCATGGTTATCTGCAACGTGAATGCTGGGAAAACACACACACACACACACACACACACACACACACACACACACACACACACACACACACACACACCACTCAGAAGTACAAGCTCAAAAGCAGTAAGCATGAGAAAACCGAATTATAACTGTGAGGTTTCCAGACAGGTCAGGAAGAGAGCTACAAAAATCTACAACATGCTGATTTACATTTTTACATTTCCACTAGGGACTGGGCACAACAAAAAAACAACAACAAAAAAAACATTTGCAACATGATGCAACACAGTAAGAAATAAAAGGGGCTTTAAGTACAGAATACAAAATTGGCCAATTAAAAAGAAAATGAAATGTTATCCATAACCAACCCTTTAGGAGACATGATTCAGAACCCACAAGAAATAAATGTAAAACCTTTTATACAGTCAGTTAGACAGGCAAGACCAAAAGCCAAAGTATTCTGAAGTAGACACATTTTTCATAGAGTTAGAACTTTTAACATTATAAATCACACGGATATGTTAGACAGCCCTCTCACTCTTGATGAACTCCATTAATCCCTGAAGATAATGCCTAATAATAAATCACCGGGATTAGGTGAATTTTCCTCCAGAATTTTAAAAACATTTTTGAAAAATAGCATCGCCACTTTTTTGCAAAGTCGTAGCTGAAATTCATGCAATACAATTCCTCCACAAATGAATACTGCAGTTATGACAGTTATTCTAAAACCCAATAAAGATCCAGCTGTTTCCACTGTCCTTGAGCAATACAGACTTGAAAATAATCACTAAAGCTCTGGCCACAAGAATAGAAACAGTAACTCCAACATTAATCCATCTGAATCAAACCGGCTTTATTAAAACTAGAAATATATTGGATAGCACCCACAGGCTATCCAACTCAATTCATATCGCTCAACAAAAACAAACTAAATCAATAACTGGGTCATTAGATGCAGAGAAAGCTTTTGATAAAGTTGATTGGACATTTTTATTTAGTACTCTGGACAGCTTTGGCTTTTGAAGGTCACTGGATTCATGGGATTAAAACACTGTACACTTCTCCAAGGGCCACAGTAATCACTAATGGGATTTCATCACAAATTTTTACACTTCATCGAGGAACCGGACAAGGATGCCCACTCTCTCCCTCACCATTTTCTGGTTTTATTGAACCACTCGTAGCAGCAATATGACAAAACCCAAATATTAATGTATTTTAGGACACTAGGTCACAACATAAAATTAGTCTTTATGCAGATGATGTATTGCTAAATCTAGAGGATACATATAAATCTATAAAAGAGACTTTTAATGTTGTTAATTGTTTTCGCGAATTCTCTTATTATATTTGGCCAAAATCAGCTATACCACACGCATTCTGCAACTCAAAATAACTCTCTGCCTCTCAATACTGGAAATATTTTATATGTGGGAGTTAATGTTCAGTTTCTAATTCATTCTTTTCCAAAGAAAAATCCAAGAAGATTTAAAACACTGGGCCAACCTTTCACTCTGGCTGGATAGCTACAGATAAAATGAAAACATTTCCACCAAAGAATTACCTTTTCTCAGCACTACCAGTTACTCCTGCAGAGAACTGGTTCAGCTCAGTCAACTCATTAGTAACATGGTTCTACTTAAAAGAACATGAAACCCAGATTTAGTTTATCCATCCATTCATTTTCTATACCTGTTTTTAATCCTTTCCAGGATCACAGGAGTCTGTCGAAGCCTATCCTGGCTTAATATAGGAAAGAGGCAGGGGTACGGCCACAAAAATACCACTGTTTCTGACTTACCGTTTCTTCCAATAAATAAATAAATAAAGAAACTACTTGACAAATATGACAAAGAACATCAATTTACATCTTATTTCGTACAAAATCATCCACAGGTCTCAGATCACACAGCGGAAAATGTTTAAAATGGGCCGAGCGGACGTCTGGTCACATTGCACCACGGATATCAGCGATGATTACTTTCAGGGCACATGGTCCTGCCCACCTGATCGTTATTTCTGCTCAACAGTAACAGAAACTATCCATCATTTTGAGATACAGAATCCCTTTTATCTCCATTGTTGTGTGTACTAGGTAACTTTACTAAACTTGACAATCTCTCAATTAAACATAGAAATCACACGAGTCCAAAGATATATACACACAAGAAGTAGAATATTTTGTTAGACATATAAGTATTAAAGAAAATGCTTTGCTGTTTTTTATTTTCATTTACCCATTTCTCTAATCTGACATTTGTTACCTTTATTTTGATTAAGATTAAGAGATTTTTATTGTTATCGTAAAATGGTGATATGGTCGATGGTCACATAGCAAATTTATTTTGATGTCAGATTTATTCAAATGCACCTTCTAGTTGCTGGAAAATACTAATGTTTCAAACTGGTAGAGTATGTCATTTTAGAGGAGGCATGTCAAGCATAGACCTAGGTAGGAGAGAGTTTTAAAGAAACCTGTCATGCTCTTGTTTCCACACATACCAGAGGGTTTTTAAGCAAGAAAGTACCATATAAAGATAATATCACACTTAGATTAATGACAGACATATAAAATTTGCAGTTGTGTGATGATTTACAATTTCCCAGCATTAAACATTCCAACATGACATTAATGATCCATGATGCAACACTTTTTTTGTTTACAGTGCGTGGAAAAATGTCATCTCACCTGCTATAAAACCCGATTGCTTCCGATCCTGTTTGTAACGTGGATTCATGACTGCTTCTGTTTAGACGTTTGACTGAGAACTGTATGATGTGGATCAAAAGCAACTTCTGCAAAATAAACCTGACAAGATATTTGCTTCGCTCTCGAAATTGTTTTGTCAGATGTTCTTACAATTAATCTAGTGTGGAGAAAGAAACTGGTCACAGTGCAAAAACTTTGGAAATAGTGGCAATATTTAGCAATTTCTCGACTTTCTGTTGAGAGTCCCTCCCTATTCGGAGGGCTTTTTGGAGCATGATGATGATTCCTTTCCCTAATCAGGTCCCAACAAAGATAACTACGGTTATGAAACAGTTAAGAAGGGGTTTGTGAGTCAGGGGATTTCTGTTTTATAGCCCGACTGCCAAAGGCTCCATGAAAGAGCAGCACTGTCTTGTCCATCGCCGCACTTAAGTTGTTTCCAGATCACATAAAATGACCAAGAATGAAGCATGTGTCTGTATCTAGTGTGCATTTACGATTTAGCATAAGACATTAATGACAAAAATTATAAAAATATACTAGATAGCTTTCAGATTGAGATCTTGCTATTAAACCTAAAGAAAGATGTTACACATTCAGACAAATGCATTTGTGATTAATCTTGTGATACACAATTAGGCCACAGACTTTTGACATGAATGACTTAAACAAAGGCTGTTCATGTGCACCACTGCTTTCTACAATCAGGTTGAGCCAAGTGAGTCTAAAAGAAAAAAGAAAGTCTACAAATAATCCCAGAGCCATCTGGGAAAGAATGAAGGAGCCTGCGTCATTCCCAGATGTGAACTTCAGTCTCCCCAAAAGCCTGAACAATTTTAACGCATGATCTGAGGTGGTACACGCCCAAGCATTTTCCTCCTCCCTCATCCACTCTTTTTTTTCCTAACAGCAGTCTGTGTTGAGAAGGTTTTTTCAGAAAATCAAACAAGATACAGTCCTGTCGGGTCTCCGCAGAAGCACTTATTTACCGCACTGATCGACTGGTGTTCGCTGACATTTTCAACACTTGATCGTGACGATGCACGGTCACCGTGTCAAAACAAACAAAACTAAACCATGCACGCACTTACTTATATCTTTGTCAACATGCTGACTTGACTGCAGACCAGCTGCCTACACGTATATATGGCAACAAAAGACTATGTTCCACTTTTCCCTTTTCAAGTCTTCCCTATTTTTGAAGGCGTTAGTGCCTTCACATCGGCAGTTCTTCTAGAACTGGCAGGCTTGTGCACTCACGCTGGACACGTGCACAATAGTGGGCATCTTGTCGACATGGTGTCAGTGCTGAGACACTCGTTTGTCACGTTTTTAAGCCAAAAGGGAGGGAAACTGTTGCTCTCTGTCACCAAAAACTGAGATAAGACACATGACAAGGAAAATCTTGGCCATTTCGTTTGGAATTTACAACTGAAGAGTGAAGAGGAAAGTTTGCTACGACCATGTCTAGTTTTACTACAGTATGCGCGCACATACACGTATAAGAACACTGTACATGTAGTGCACTGTGCTAGAGGGTGCTCAGGTCACTCTTGAAAGAGATCTAGAGTAACCGGTGAGGCGGTGGCAGTTTTGTAATATGAGGTTTTGACTGCACCATGCCACATGGAGGCTTTCACCAAGAATTAGGAAATTGTTCTCACACCCCAAACTGGAGGATTTCCACAGTCCACGAGAGCCTGGCAAGGGTCCATTAACCAGCAGGCCGATGACCTGCCATATACGACAAATCAACAATCACATACAATCACGCAAAAAAGAGGGAGCCGATTAAAACCCTAAATAACACACATAAGGCAGCCGGTACTTAACCTCTTACTGCTCAACCCCATAAACAGGACACAATAAAACAGAATTCAGGTGAATCACATTACGAATGTGGAACGTCGGTTTAAGTCATTTAAGCAATAAAACAAATCTTATCAAACAGTCCAGGCGAAGTGGCGGCGGCAGCACATCCTTATGTGTCCCACACGGCCTGTGTCTCCTCAGGAGCTTGAGGTCACGAGCATCTATTCAACAGTTCCGTGCAATCCTCCAAAGTTGAATCATTGTAAATTTTGAGAAAGAATCACGCAGCCAGGAGCGAGTGTTGAAGTACCTTTGAATGCCGATCACAAGGAGGTCAGACCAAGAGCAAAGAGGGCAAACACGCAGCAGAGCTCTAATCACACCTAACTGCCAAACTACTATAAATGGGAGTCCTGCTGATGAGTATTCAGCTCTTCATGTGCTGTTGTGCAAGGAGTGTGCAGAGAAAAGAGCTTTTGTGTCTGTGCGGGGACAAATACATTCCTATACAACTGATCCTCATAAACCTTTGCCTTGAATTGCCGTATGACTGGGCTTTTTACCACAAGCGTGCTTGGTTAAAGCAGAAATAATATCTGATCAGATTTAAGTTGATGTTTGACTGCAATAGCTTTAGTATACACTGCACTCATTTACAAAACCACAGTATAGGCCTCGGTAGGTATGTTCAGTATAAACATCAGGCTTTCATTTGTATGAAGTGACAGATGTTTTTCTTTCTCCTTTTTGTTTGAATGTCTTTCACTGTTTTTCATTCACTGTTTGTTTGAAAGTCTTTCACTGTTTTTCCACTGCATTTTGAACTGAAAAAACATCCGGATAAGAGTCCAAATCATAGAGTCTACTTAAAAACTCCACCTCTGCCCGAGCAGCAACTCCAAACTCAAATGAAGGGCAAGTCCTCCTCTTGCAGTCCGATCCAGGAGCAAGGAGAGATGTGGAGAGGTCGTATGTAAGAGCAGTCCGTTTGTCAGTAATAATAACAACCTCAGAGTTCAGAGGAAAAGTGGCGGCAGAGTTGCTTTCTTTACAAAATAGCTGGAAAAAAATTCAGAGTCTTTGATACTAAATCCGAAATACTTCAAATCAATAAGGAAAATAATGTTCACAGCAAAACCAAAGCAATAAGTCATCAAAATTTAAAACAGAAAAAAAAAAAAAAAACACGCAATCTGAAGTACAATAGCTGCTTTTGTTTCAAGTTGTCTGGCACCAGTAAATCTCTGCAGTCTTGCAGTCTCGTAGACGCTCCTGGCTGGCAGGAGAGATGAAATTCACTTCACAACGCCTCCTCTTCTTGTTGATCTCCCCACGCTTGCATCAGGTGCTCTCTGCGATGACCCACTGCAGGGTCACCGCTGAAAGCCCCCTTCTCCCACAATATCATGACCTGACTCTCAGGGTTATGACTGCAAAAAAAAAAAAAAAAAAAGAATTAAATAAAATGTCCACAGCCACCTATTCCTGTTATCTAATTTCCACCAAGTTGTTATCCATCAGTTTGTAGCACATATTATTGATTTCTCTCATTGCTACCACTGGCTTGATGGCTCTTTATGTCAGGTCCTCAATTCAACCCTGCAAGCACATCCAGTTGCATACAGTTTACAAGTGGGCCAGTGCTCACAATAGGCCGAATCATTTGAACACATGTCACTGTTGCACTCGTGGCTTTTTGATGTCGCCTCCAAAGGGCAGCGTTGCCTTTCATTTGCAGAGCATGTTAATAAGATAAGATTCCAGTTCAACCCAGCTGCATTTATGTGCTCCAGTACCCCCTCTGCACAAAAATCGTTTTATGTTCTGATGTTGTCAGATGCCCTCCATGCACCACCGCAGTGAGTGTTTCCAAAACACAATGGTAGATGAATGTTGACCTTGCACCACTCAGTCACTCCCTGATGTTTTTTTTTTTTCCTGTAACATGATTGAGAATTTGGCCCCTCAGTCCTCTGCAGTGTGTGTGTTTCTTGCATTTATGCTTAAATCCAAATCCCCAGCTCCAAATCTCCCAAAGCTCCACTGCCAATCAAACGGCACAGTTTTCCTTTGGTCATCCCAGCCCCCTGACTGTGAAGCTGGACTCCTCAACATGCTGGACTTTTATACTCGTACTTACACACAGGGCTCGGCTTCGAAAGCATTACAGACAGCATTATGGCTTAACCGCCCTCCTTTCCCAATACAATCAAATTCAAAGCATGCCTGTAAAACACACTTTTTTAAAATAATAATTATTTATTTATTTTTTCCATTGTTCCATGCTGTTTGGATGTTATCTTGCTTAAGGGATTTCCGGTGGACAATTCTAACATTTGTTATGATGGGTAACCATGACATCGGGTAAGTTGTAATCGAAGCACAAATCAGCACGACTTGAATTGAAGACGATGAGGATGTAAAGCTGAGAAAGCAGAGAGAAATTAGAAGAATTAATTAGGAATTAGAAGGACACCGGAATATCAGGAATGCAGCATCCCCTGTTTCACCGAGACATTCGCAGCAGAGATGGAAGGTGAAGTTTGCTGCTGAGAAGACGGTACTAACCATTACAACCCTGTGGTACCTGTCTAAGGGTACCACAAGGTTTGCTTTTCTTAGTATTTCATTATTTTCTTTTTAAGCTGCTCTCAGTACGCAGTACCACTTCCGACCACACGTGGGCAGCATATAAACGAAAGTTCAATAACATAGAAAAACACCTCTAGTACGACAAAATGATATTACAAGACGTGTCAGACTGTCCGCACTCATTAGCACCACGTTTATGCGGTGGCTTGGTGGTTAGCACTGCTGCCTCACTGCAAGACAGTTCCTGGTTCGATTCCCCGGCCCGGCGGGAGTCTTTCTGTGTGGAGTTTGCATGTTCTGCCCGTGCTTGTGTGTACTTCAGCTTCTTCCCACAGTCCAAAAAAACTCATATGTTAGGTTGATCGATGATTCTCAATTTCCTGCGAGCGTCTGTGGTTATTTCGGGGTTGTTAGAAGATCTGCCCCCATGTGGTCAGAAGTAGTATTGCTGCATATAGTGGCTTTAAAACTTAACATTATCTAATAATTGTGTTATAAATCCTGCTATCAAAACAACTCCTTTGTTAGGAAATTCTCATTCTCACTCATGGTTTGAGATGTTTTTGTTTCCACTGATTTTAAACAGTGACTTTTTTTTTAAATACTGCCATTTGTAAAATTTTTAGAGCTCTAGCTATGATTTCATATTGTATGTGCTCTGAGATAAACATATACTGCAATCCTTTCCTCTTTTGGTACAAACAACCTGTTAATAATTGAGTTTTGGAGGTGTTGGTGGATTTTCCTCATTTTTTAACTGACCCACGGTTGCTGGTTCCTTCTGTTTCAAGGTTTTGTGGTAACTAGTTTCTCATAGTGGATTCATATAAACAACACAGATATGTAAAACAGGTATTCTGAACAAACGCCGCCAAACGGTAAATAAGCAAACCTCCAGAAGTTTAAATTGTTGAGTTGCAAGATTTCTCCACATATTGTCTTTTCTTAATTGTCTGCTGTGATTTGGCAGCAGTTTCTCACACTCTTACGATCCTCTCAATACATAACAGAATGGTTTCCAGAGTCTGTACTAGGAAAAATAACCTTTTGGAGAAGCGACGAAGAAAGAAGGAGTTGGCAAAGAGAATAAAGAACCTGCAGCAGCAGCAGGCTGCCGGCTTTGTGAAGAAGCAAAGAAGAGCTGATGGAGACCGAGTCTAACAGTTTCATATGCCTGAGTCAGGAGATATTAATCAGTAAGATTCCTTCATCAGGCTTAGTGTCAACTATGAAATCCACCACACAAGCACATTAATGAATGATATGCACTCGTACAAAATCAGGAACCATCCGTGTGTCATTCCAAGCCATGACCTGTGCAAACCGAGATGCTTGCTGCATTTTCTCATTTATCTGAACATTAATTCATTTGCTTCTTGGCGGAGGATCTGGGATGATTCACCCACTAACTTCTTCTTAATCTTTCGTCTTATCTCCCACAAAACAAAATAACCCTCCAGTTTGTAAAACAACGTGAGTGATTATACTGGATGCGCTCTCTCCAGACAGAACATTTGTTTCAAATGAAGGATAGATGAATAAGATCTCAGATACGGATAAGTGGAGGGGAAGAGTCACAAGAACATGATCAAATGTGGTTACTGATGTGTTGCTGAGGCACGGAGAAGATGACCAAGCAACAACAACAACAACAACAAACAGACTGATGGGGGGGGGGGGGGGCATGTTTAAGTCAAATTCCTCAGGACAGAATTAATGAAAAGAATTACTGTCTGCGTTATGATAGATTTCACTTCATTAGCTGTCTTATTATATGGTTATAATCAATTAAAAAAATCCCGGTACAGTTGAAATATTCAGTATAGTTGACATATTCCTTCCCTTTCTGCTCACCATCACTATGTTCGTGTGACTGGATAATGAATCCCAAACTATCATCTGTCATCTAAAATCATCTGCCGTCGTTAATGTTTTTAATGGACCAACAGTGGATTAAGACCTCCCCCTACTGGCTGTTGATAGGTATTACAAATACGTGGCAACAGACTGGTGTTTGATTCTGTCGTCTACTGAAGTCTCTGAACTGAATGTTTCCAGGTCAGTTCACATTTATTCAGTCAGCGGCATGCTGTGTATTGGGTTCGGCTTTTGTAAAAACAGACAATTTCCTCCCGTGGAAGTCAGCAGTGTCCATAAATGGCAAATGCACTGCATGAAAGTTTCAATCAGTCCTCCAACGGTGCACGGACTTGCTCTGGCCTGAGATGTATCTGAACCCAGCACCGACAGTAATCACACAGCTGTCTAGGAGAATGTGATATGATTTTCTTCCTCCACTTTAACGCTGGCGCCATCTCATCAATACGACTAATGAGATCCCAGAAGAGGTCTCGAAGGTACAAGAGTCTGGTGTTCCTCAGGGCTGAGCATGGGAACTCTTGACTGTGGGTTGCAGGACATTTTCTCCAGCAGGGCTATGTATTAACGTTTTCTTGTGTATGTTAATTACACAGAGGACTGCTGGAAGCCAGACGCATTATAATCTCCCACTTACTCTTAATACAGTCTTTGAGCTAATTAATTCCAGCATCTTATGAAAAGGAAAGTGAATGAAAGCCCCACTAGAATAATGATCACTGAATAGCTGGTAGTAAAACTCCCTGAAAAGTCAGCTTAACGTTATCTCAATACCTGAGGGATACCGGCACCTCTCTTTGGTTTGAGACATCAAAAAAAGGAGTGTTTTGAGTCTGCATTTTATTGTATTATTTTATTTTAGAGTCCATTTCTCCACAGTCTGACACATGTGCAGATATTTAGGTTTGTTTATGGAAAATACACTTGAAGATGCTCTTAAAAGCCCGGCTAAGGAAAAAAAAGATGTCAAGATGATTTATTATGGGGGTTTTTTAAGCTTGTACAAAATCCCAGAACCAACATGTGTCATAAATAAATACGAAGAAAAGACAATATATTAATCCCACATTCATTTGTGCCCATCTTTACAATAAATCTGTTTGTGAAACTTGCACAGGGAACATTTCAAGGCTCACTTTAGACACGGTGCAGGAGCAAAAGCCTCACCAGAAAATGAAAATAAATGGATTCCTTCCTTGGAAAATTAAAGTAATTTTCCATTTTCTGAGGCATAATTGTTCTCCCATAACTGAGCTTTTTAATGTGTTAAAAGTTATTAGTTCCCCAAACACGTTTTTTGGGTGGTTTTTTTTTAACTCTCTTGCATTTATCACTGTTGCCTTGTTGCTGAGAGCTGTAGCTCATGGTTCATTTGTATTTAATCTTTATTACATATGTATTAGTATTTTTTTTTTATTTTTAATAAATTAACTATATTTATATATAAATAAAGAAAAATCTAGGAAATCACATTGCAGGATTTTTAAAGAATTAATTTGTTAATTATAGTGGAAAGTAAGAATTTGGTCACCCACACAAAAGCAAGATTTCTGGCTCCTGCAGACCTGTAACTTCTCCTTGAAGGAGCTCTTCTGTCCTCCACTCGTTACCTGTATAAGTGGCACCCGTTTGAACTCGTTATCTGTATAGAAGACACCTGTCCACAGCCTCAAACTGTCAGACTCCAAACTCAACCGTGTCCGAGACCAAAGAGCTGTCGAAGGACACCAGGATGAATATTGTAGCCCTGCACCGGGCTGGGAAGAGTGAATCTACAATAGACGAGCAGGTTGGTGTGAATAAACCAGCTGTGGGAGCAACTGTAAGAAAGTGGAAGACCACTGATACAAGACCACTGATGATCTCCCTCCATCTGGGGCCCCACGCAAGATCTCATCCTGTGGGGTCAAAATGATCATGGAATGGTGAGTAGAAATCCCAGAACTACACGGACGGACCTGATGAAGGACCTGCATAGAGCTGGGAGCAAAGTAACAAAGGCTACCATCAGTAACACACTGCAGCGAGAGGGACTCGAATCCTGCAAGTCCAGGCGTGTCCAGGCCCGTCTGAAGTCTGCCAGAGAGTATACGGATGGTCCAGAAGAGGATTGGGAGAATATCATGTGGTCGGATGAAACCAACAGAGAACTCTGTGGTAAAAACTCAACTCGTCGTGTGTGCGAAGGAAGAATGCCGAGTTGCATCCCAAGAACACCATACCTACTGTGAAGCACGGGGGTGGAAACATCATGCTTTGGGGCAGGACGACTGATCCGTGTTAAAGGTACAATGAACGGGGCTACGTATCGTGAGAGTTTAAGCCAAAACCTCCTTCCAACAGGGAGAGCACTGAAGATGGAATGTGGCTGCGTCTTCCAGCATGACGACGATCCCAAACACCCCACTCAGTCTCCAGACCTCAACCTAATAGAAGATTTGTGAAGGGAGCTGAAAGTCCGTGTTGTCCAGCGACAGCCCCAAAACATGGCTGCTCTAGAGGAGATCTGCATGGAGGAACGGGCCAAAATGCAGCTGCAGTGTCTGCAAACCCGGTGGAGACTTACAGGAAACCTGTCACTGCCAACAAAGGTTAAGTTACAAAGTATTGAGTCGAACTCTTGCTATTGACCAAATACTTATTTTCCACAATAATCTACAAATAAACCCTTTAAAAAGCCGACAATAGGATTTCCCGTCTCACAAAGTAGAAAGATAACAATGATGAAAATTACAGACCTCTAATCTATCTAAGTAGGACAACTTGCACATTCAGTGTATGAATAAAAATTTTTTTTTTTTTTTTGCCCCACTTTAAAATAAAACTTCAGACAGACCTTGAATGATGAGAAACACATTTAAAGAGAAGAGGTGAAAAGGTGCTCTGTTGTTGCTCTACATAGAAAGTTACATGTACATTTCTCTTCTGCTTTTCACTTTGAGCCAAACTGATAAAAGAAACAGGAAAACTCCTAGTGTTTTAGGGAAGTCAGTGGAGTAAAGAATACGGGATTCATAACAAAGTTATATTTTCACAGACTTTCTTCATCCTCCACTGTGACTTTCAAATCCCGGCCCAATTTCACACAAACCAGCGCTTGTGAGAACCCAACGCAGGCACTGAATAAGATCCTTCTGCAACATTGACCTAGCAGCAGCTGAAGAACGAAGACCTGCATGTTGCCGACGGTGATTAAGGACGCTCGGCATCACGGAGAGACGCGTCCACAGACAAGGGCACGTCGTGTCCGGTCGCTGTTTCCACGGGAGCTGGAAGTGCTCACAGAAGTTCTGCTTCATCCTCGTCGTCTTCAGAGCCCGACGGTCCCTGGCGAACCTCCTCGTACCACTTGTTGGTCAGGGTCTTCATCTGGATCCGGCCGTGTAGCAGGTCCTGCCAGACACGTGTGTGACATTAGCAGGATGGTAAAATACAAACGTAACCTCATGAAATGTAGAGGAAGTCACAGAACCCGGAATATAATAGAACCTTTAGAAGTAACTTGCTAAGATTCTTAATACTGTGTTTTGTAAAATAAACTATGCAAAGTTTTCACTTCAAGGAAATTACACGTGTGCAAATATAAATCAGAAAAAGACGGGACGGCATAAATACATTAACAAATGAAATTATGTTGAAAAACCAACATAAAAAAGATTTTACCACGCTTGAAAAGTCTCTGATTGCTTATTTGCATATTTCTTTGTGCGCTGATAGTCTGAATTCATAATTGCAAATCTTCCAACTAAACTTTGTGATATTCTGCTTACCCCCGACAATCAGCACGAATGTCCAGTTCAACAAAAAGAAAAACAAAATCCTCATTTTGAAAGGGGAATTTTACAGTCAGCAATTTAAAAAGAACAGGTGGAAAACCTGCAAGAGATCTTAAAGGCCTCTTAAAACTAGTTTACCCCCTCTTTTCATTTTATTGTCAGAAAATAGTTGCCAGAAATGTCCATTTTTGTCATTTTACCTCCATGTTATACAGCTGCAAACAGTGTTAACATAATCACATAATAATGCAAGTACGCACTCGCTGGGCAATGCAGCTAGATGAAGATTAATGGGCACATATGAATAAATAATCACGTCTTTGCTTGAGAGCTTGTATCTGATTGTCTCAAGTGACTCCTGCATCAAACGCTCCAACATTACATAATCCTAGCGCCTATTCCTGAGTGGAGTCTCAACAAACTCCGAGTTGAAATACAAACTTAAGAGTCGACAGACCGTGAGGGTAGAAACCTCGGAGTCTCGCATCAGAGCTTTGGAGTTGCTTCTGTCACCCGAGTTAAACGTGTGCACTGCTGCTATAAAAAGGCATCATCAGTGAGGCTTCACGGTTCACCATGGCAACGCCAAGTAAACAGAACAGATCCCTCCTGCTTTATAGTGTGAGAATTAAGGCTTAAATAGCTAGAGAAAATAAAACATGTGAAGAAAAGGAATATGATGGTTGATGCTTGTGACGCTCGGACGGATAATATTACGTATAGGTATATATGCTGACAAATGGTAAAAGTCTTGACACCAAAATACCTATTCCAGGGTTCAAGCTCAGATCCTCGAGGCCCACCGTCCCGCACGTTTTTAACGTTGCTCTGCTCCGACACACCTGACTCAAGTCCATGGAAAGACTTGTGTCGACCTTAACGACGAGCTGATGGGGATCCAGTCACTTGAATCCGGTTTGTTAGAGCAGAGCAGCATCTCACATCTACAGGACAGTGGGTCCTGAGGGCCACGTCTGAAGACCACCCGGCCGGCCTGGGGCAGGAGGGTCAGGTTGGGTTGTCATCGCCGCTACATAAATAAAAATGAATTCGAATTGACTTGAATATTCGGATCTTCAATATTCTTTCCTGAGACAAATGCAGCTCCAATCTAAGCAGTGCAGCCTCTTTATCTTTCGGTTTTACGAAGGGGAGGAGACAGAGAGAAACCCGTTCTTGGCCAGGTCATGCTTACCAAGTTACCATGGTAACAAACCAACAAACATGACGTATCTCAGTTTCTGGAACGGACTTGAGTTGACCTCGATTCTCCGGTTCAACTTACCTCACTACCTGAAAGGGAAGAACCTGTCTTTCACTCCCTCGTGCCTCCGTCTGTGTGAGCTACGATCATTTTAGAGTCTACTCCTCTCCGTCCTTGTGCACTCACATCAAACAGGGCTGTACATGTTACATCTGCTTTTCCCAAACGAGAGTTTAAATACAAGTCATCACAGTTCCCTTTGCAGCATTGTTAAATTCCAGTGCCCATAAACCCATAAACAAGAATCACAACAACAACCACTGACGGCCTCTACAAACGTATAGAAGCTTCAGCAAAACGCTGTTGACCGTGTGGCTGCTGCTCTTGACTGAGAGCAAGTCAGCGAGTCAGCAAGTCAGCGAGTCAGCGAGTCAGCAAGTCAGCGAGTCAGTGTCATTTCAAAACAAGGAAATACGTGTTGGGGCTTACGAGCAACATTATGTGAGGATTTCTCTCTCTGCCTCTCTTACCTCTTGGGTGAGTCTGCGAGTGAAGAATGGGTTCAGGTACTTAGCATCAAGCCACATGAAGCCCTTCAGATCTTGTCTCTGATAGATCTGAGCCTCATACTCCTCCTCTGTCAGTTCTGATAGATGCTCTGATTCAATGGTGTTACCCTGGACAGAGAAGACGAGGAGAGGGAAAGTGGAGTGAGATAAAAGAGAGGGAGAGAAAGATGGGAAACAACGTGGGGCTGCGGTGAAAGGAATGCAGGAAGCGGTGGGGTGACGAGGCAGCGGTGAGGGTAGGAAGTCAAAACCACACGCTTACTGACACACACATAACGAAAAAGATTAGAGAGAGAGACAGCAAAGGGAGCAAATAACATCAAAGAGGCTAAAGGAAAAGCGCACGTTTGATAGACGTGGCTGCCGGTCTTGAGCGCCTCACACTCGCACGCTGCCGCTGCTGCCAGTGACCCCGACAGTAAGAAGCACTTCAAAAAGGACGAGCCATTATCTTGCATCAGAGCCAGCAGAGTTAACAGAAATATCAAGCACAATTGCCTGTTTTCTAGTTTTGGGCAATTTGCATCAATGCCAGCTCCTCAGAGAGCGCATCTGTGAGAAGAGGAGGCTCCTCTCCCTGCTGACTCGGTGTCCTTCACACAAACCACAAACAAACCTTTGATGCTCCTCTCTGAGGAGAGCAGTGCGAGCCTGACGGCAGAAGAGAGGATGTCGCAGCTGGTACCGGCGCAGACGACAAACGCTGAGTGTGTGTGTGTGTGTTTGACCAGAGGCCGTCCTCCATTACCATCTTCTGTGTCTTGCTAAGATTGATGTCCTTCTTGTTCTTGCGCCGCGTCTGGCTGTCTTCGATGTCCATGATGCGGATGAGCGGCATGGTCCCGCCGCCGAGGAAGAGGATGGTGAACAGCACGATGATGATGGTGGTGGTGCCGATGAGCTGCCGCTTCTCGATGGGCTCCAGGCCCAAGTGAAGGCTCAAAGCGTAGGGAATGGCACCTCGCAAGCCTGCCGGAAAGCCGTGAAAAATGGAAAAACGCACATTTAAAACCCGATGCCCTGTTAAGGAGCAATAAAATCTGTACGTGCGTCAACTTTGGCCTGTTTTTTAAAATATTTTTACTTTCTTATCATTACGTCATGAGACATAATGATAAGAAAGTAAACATATTCCAAAACCATTTAAAATATTTAGGATGTAAAAGCCAACATTCTTATTACTGTAATATAAAGGACATGTATCAGGTTTTCTTTTCTACATTTTTCTTTTCAGTGTTGGCCAGAACAAAACACTGGCATAAACAAGTTATTATTTATACCTAAATAATAGTAACATAGTAACTCAGTCACTTTTCTTTGCACTCAGATGCACTCGCACAGCATTTGGGAAACAAACAGCTTAACAACAGCAAGCTCTTGTTCCCTTATCACCCTCACAGCACATTGGCTGAAAAACTGATTACATCCTCTCACCGCTAAACCACATGATGAACATCATTTTAGGCGTAATCTTGTGGTCTCTAAAAAAGTTGAGCAGGAACGACAAAGGGAAGATGTTCACTGCTCGGCCAAGAAGAACCAGCACCTGCAGAGACAACGACAGCTGTCACACGATCGTCACAGGGATGAACACAGACACTTAAACTCACGTTGATATTGATTCAAAACAACAACAAAAAAACACTCACAATGCACCAAATGACGAAAGATATTTCAAAGTTATGCGGGAAGCTGAAGATGGAGAGGCCGAGGAAGGCAAACACGCACGTCTCTGTTGGCACAAGTTAAAAATAGCGATGAAAACTTCTTATGAAGCGAAAACAGAGCAGAACGTGTGAAAGGCTCTGTGGGAATTCATTTACCACACATGAAGGCAACTGTGCGCAGCGTCTGCTGCATCAGGATCTGGGTGACGGGAGAAAGGTTGTGATGGGTGTAGTGAGACATCACAATCCCTGAAAACAGGATGGACATTATTCCTGCGGGCGGAGAGCATCAGAAGGGAGGTGAAACTCAGCGGTTAACATGGACATAGTAAAATAGTTGATCATGTAGTGTAGGAGAGCGTGCGCCCACCGGAGAGCTTGATTCCCTCCGCCAGACCATAGGGAAGGTATGCAAAGATTATCATCATACCAAACTCCAGGGACGGTGTCTTTCTCAGGTCGAAGTGTTTCAGAAACTAATCAGAGAGTTAGGGAATTAACAGGCCCGGCCAGGAACACATGCATATAGAGTATACAAAAACACACACTTTGAGTAAATGGATACAAGAGCTGAAATCAGCCCGGTAAGGGTTCCCAGGGCGGCTGAGCCGAAAAACATTTTAAGGAAATATCCCAGCGCTTGAAGAAAAGTCTCCCAGCCTGTTACCATGGAGTTGTCAGAGCGGGAAAAAAAGCCCTCAGCTGTGCTGAAAGACGAATAAAGGAAAAAAAAATAGTGAGAAAATCAGCCGGAGCTGTAACACCGCTACCAGACACTAGAGGGCAGAAGCGCTCCGCCACTGACAGTACGAGCCAGTCTGTTTGATCACGACACAAAAGTGGCTCATACTTCTACAGAGTAAAGATCACAACAAATACAAGGACATTAGACCATATCAAATATGTTTGGATAATATCTGAACACCAGTATTGATTTATAAGAAAAATATTAATATTCCAAAAAAGTCACCATTTAGAACCAGAAATAAGTGAATTACAGTTATTGTTATTGTTATTGCCACACTAACGGTAAACAATTACTCACCAGTGAAACAACTCCAAATATAAAACTTTAAATAAAATCCTACCCACCTGATGCATTCAGAGGACTTATTATTTATCACTTTGTTTTGCCTGGGAAATGGCAAATCGGAGGCTTTTTAATTATTAACAAATGAGGATTACAGGCACTTCATATCATATTTATTGTTACAATGATCCACACAACGCAGTGCCCTTATTCATTTGGCTGTTTACTTTGAAAGTTCCCACGTAAAACCCATTAGCTCCTTTGCTTATAATAACAACCAGGCAAAGTAGAAAAGTGGCCTTCTGAGAAAGCCGTTCTGAGCGGCGCTAACAACAAACACTCTGCCAGACCAGTTCGGTTTATTTATTATTCATGCCCTCGTTTACTGCACAGGGGCACGGAGACATTTGATATGCCTTCACACGTTTAACTGGCAGTGAGAGATAAGGCGGCGGCGTAGTTAGCACCACGTCAGGGGAAAGAATGACACTTCTGGGCACAAACTGTGACCAAACTACACCTCCGTTCCCCGGAGCGTTCTGAAGCTGAATCTACTGCGCATCTGCAGGCGTGGACGTGCAAAGTGCTGGAAAGTTGACGTTGTGGCACAGACGCCCGTCTACGTTCACCGTGGTGACATTCCAGCTATTGGACCTGGACGACGTGCACAAAACTAGGGCTTTATCTGGGAACTTTCTTTTTGCGTTCTCACCTTTGAAGAAAACACAAGTTGCCGGTTCTGAGGACAACATGAGGACTGAACTGCACTGTACATACCGGCTCTGACAATAAACGCATAAAAGAGTAAACATTTCTATATTTTCTAGTGAAAAGACAAGACAATAGTTGAGTAAACTCACAGCAGAGCTGGAGGACGTGCGAGTAAGAGACAAAAACTTCACATGATGAGATGCACAATCAGCCTCATGACTTGACTGCCTGGCACCTGAACTTTTCTTAACTTTCCAATGAACGTGAGACGATAAAAAGCAACAGACCCAAAATTCAATTCAGAAGCACAAACCCCAATCGAACTCGAAGTGAGAGAAAAGCTAGACCGCTTAAAGGCAGAAAAAGCAGCTTCTGAATGACTTAACATTTGTTGTTATTTGAAACAAAACATTAAAAAGAAAAACAGAGCGCTACCTCCCTCTCCCTTTCTTCCTCCCTCCCACCTCGCTTTTCCTCCAGTACTTCCAAAAAAAGCAGCCTATCGCGGACTTCCCCAATGCGCCTACATAGAGGTTTTTTTCTGCACCGCCGCGGTCCTGCAAAGTGCTTTATGTCAACACTTTGTCAAAAATGATAAAAGCACAGCACTGCCGCTTACGTCAGTGTGGATGACGACGGCCTGCAGTTTCCACAGTGATTAAAAATAAACTCGCACACATGTTGTGATCACAACATGTGTACAATAGCAGCTTTCTGCGTTTGTTGTAATAATTTCTGTCGTACGAGGTGAACCCGGGGTGTTTGTTTCTGCCCACATGACTGGCGGCCTGAGAAGTGATGACAAAGACGACAGCAGCACCTTCCGATGGGCTCGGAGCTCATCAGCTCACCGTAAAGTCTCCAGGGGTATTTAAAAAAAAAAAAAACAAGTAGTAAATGGTGCCGTGAAAAAAAGAAACCCATTTGAACACGAGTCCTGAGTATGGAGATGACCTTCTTCCAGTGAAAATTACATCGAAGTATCGAACCCACACATGTGGACCTCGATGTGAGACGCATCGCTCTGCAAGTAATATTTTGGCGCCCGAGATTGTTTAGATCCAAGTTTTTCATCATACAAACTCTCGTTTTTGCTGCTGGTGCTGAAAGCCTATGTACACATCACGAGAGTAAAAAAAAAAAAAAAGGAAGCGGACGGCGACGTTTACTTGGTGAGGACGATGGAGACGGCGTCGTTGAGGATGCTCTCGCCAAACACCAGCATGTTGAGGACTGGGTCCACGTTGAGAGCATTAAATATGGCAATCGTAGCTACGGGGTCCACGGCAGAGATTAGAGAGCCAAAGGCAAAGCTGCAGAGTGAGAAAAAGGAAAACATAATTTAACAGTAACACCTCCACGGGCATCAACAACTGAAATATCCACACATGGGCAGAACAGGGGCAAAGCATCGACACAGCCCACGGAAACTCGAAAGCCAAACAACCTAAAAGAGCTCAGCGCTCCAAGACAAAGACGGCCCAAAACGTTCATTTGTTGATTAACAAGAGATCAGATTTGTTGCAATAAAAGTTTAAATATATTATATTGTGCTCCTTTCATACTAAAGGAAGTATTATGGCGTTTTAATTCAGTCATTTCTGCAGAAGGAGTGGTTTAAATAATTTTGTCAAACTATAAAAAAAAGAACAGAGATATGTGCAAGGATTGTGCAACTTATGAAAAATCCTGGCAAATTATATGCAGATAAAGCAGATAAATGCTGTCGAGGTGCATGCAAGCGGTTCTGTTTAAACATATTGTATGAGCCCGTGCGACAGCCTGAGCACAAGATAACATCGCACAACCCTAATTTCCAGTGAAATAGGCGAGGCAATTTTATTTGTACCGTACAAATCAACAACACGGCCATTCAAGGAGCTTTACAGACGCATAAAACACCAGCACATGGCAGAAAATAAAAAGAGCATGAGTTCAAATTTAAACACAAGAAAGAAAAAGAAAAAGAACAATAGATAAAAACAGATGCTAAAATATGATCAAGTTTTGAAACTCAAGCTTGAAAGTATCAGTGCAGATTTGTGTCTTTGTTCAACTGCAGCCGAGATTCAACCTGGATTTAAATAAACTGAGTGTTTCAGGTGAACTGAGACTTTCTGGGAGTTTGTTCCAGACATCTGGAGCGTAGAAGCTGAAGGAAGCTTCTCCATGTCTGGTTCTGACTCTGGGACCTGATTAAAAAACCGGATCCAGATGACCTGAGGGGTCTGAAGGGTTCATGCTGGGTCAGGAGGTCACTGATGTAGTTTGCTTGTAAACCATTCAGAGCTTTATAGACCAGCATCAGAACTTTACAGTCTATCCTCTGATGGACAGGAGGCCAGTGTGAAGACCTCAGAGCTGGACCGATGTGGTCCACGTTTTTGGTCTTAGTGAGGACTGGAGCAGCAGAGTACTCAAATACTCTTGGAGGAAGAGAAACACACACATGTGCACACATCTGCTGGTACCCTTCCATTGCAGATTATGGATCTCCCTGGATGTCTTTAACAGAAACGCTTTAGTTACAGAAAGCTCAGTGACTTTGGTATATCAGTATCCCAGCAAAGGTTAACGAATACTGGACGGACTGGGAGACCAACACTTACCTGTCAGTCATGCTCATCTTATAGATCACATCAGCCTGGGAGAAACACGACAAAAATCAAAACATTAAAACGGGTTAAGACTGATGGAAGTAATGTGGTTGGATTAAAATCATTTCAACGGGCATGCTGTTTCAGGAAAGTCTAAATAAAATATTCCAATTCTCTCAGTGTTTAAGCTTTTCACCTGGCCAAGGAAATAGATACCTCCTCCGACTATGAAGGCGGAGATAGCGGTACCAATCACAGCGAAAAGGCAGATGGAGCCAATGTTCTGGAAGAAGTTACCCTGAACACAGATGTGACAGAGCACAGTGTCAAGTAGCATGGTGACATAACACTCTGCCCGCAATAGTTTAAAAAAACAAAACAAAAAAACAAAAAAAACTGTGCGTGACTTTACTTTGAGCACTATAAACGACGGAAAAAGACTCGAGCCGTTTCAGGACCGTCTGGTGACTCGTCTACGGGCGAACCTGTTCAGGTGCGAACCGCATTACATCTCATCTTACAACAGGAAACATTTGTTATTGTTGTTTTTGGCATTGTTATACTTGAATTTCAAAAACGAAATTCATGCTGTATCGACGTAGATGTAAAACGAGCAACCTCTCAGTTGATTCTGTTTTGTTTTTTTTCTTATGTTGTTAAAGTAGACGTGTTTCCTCTTGGAGCATGCGTTTAGTTTCCTGCTGCAGCTCTCACACATACTGCCGTACCTTGTGCAGAGAGTATCCGGATTCAAAGATGATGGGCGGAAGAAGCAAAAGGAAGAACATGTTGGGTCGGAACATCTCCTCCTCCTTCAAGAAAAGGACAAAGAAAAAAACCTTCATTGGACACATTTGGATGGAAAACATCTATATCTTAAACATCTTCACGGTCTTTTTCTCCATCTGTTTTTTTTTTTTTTTAATTAATTATTTTAAGCCTGGTTTGTTCTGCATTTCAGCAGTGAGGTGGATAAAAGACAGATTAGGCAAACAAAGTCAAATAAAGTGTAAAACATCGGTAAACTTAGGCATTTCTGTGACTTACAGGTGTAAAATGAAAGATGAACTTTTTATTTCTTTACTTTGATTAACTGCTCAGTTTAAAAGGTTATAGCCACAAACGGTAACAACTATTTAAGCACATTTTGATGATAAATCTCCTGCAACGGCCAGATGGCCGACTATAACTTTGGTACGGAGTTGCAATCTGGTTTAAAGGGGAAAGAAATGGATGAATTACGAGGAAAACAGCCAGCTCCGCTAATGTGAAGTTGGGAGAAATATGAGCCAAGCCTGTCTATAAATCTATGGCAGGCAACCACCCCCCCCTTTTTTTTTTTTTTTTTTTGTTTTTGTTTTTTTTGTTTTTGAAGTTCTGAGAATCTCATTCATAAACCCACATTCACAGCATCCCAATGACCCTAGTTCTGCGGCTGTTTCGCCAATATAATGAAGCCATTGTTGCCTCTCAGCTAAATGGGCCAGGCCCTCAGATCAGGCACTGGCATCTTGTGGCAATGCGTTACGCTCGGGCTGCGTGTGATGCACCGCGTGTTTATGCAGAACCATTGTGAGTCTATACATACAATATGCATTAGCAAATGTTTATTTAGAAGGTTTATTTCTGCTCAAGGAAGGTCAGGGGCGCCTGTACTCAGCTCGCTCGATAAGCTTGCTCTTTGTATTATGAAAGCGTGTTTTGACAGCTGGTAGAACCTGAATCTTAACCTGAACCGGCCCCGTGAGCTGCCGGGCATGAAGACAATTACTTGTACATTCCCTGAAGAGCACTAAACCAGCTGAACAATACAAGAGCACATTTTACTTACTAGTCATAAACGCGGTTCAAAACAACAATGATCGACTGTTTGGCCGCGGATCAAACCGAGACTGGTTTCAGTAGCTTATGAATCCATCATTCAGGCTTCTTTGTCTACATGACTTAACTCCTCTGTAACCACTCCATCATGTCCACATCTCCAAAAAAAAAGCAAGAGAGGAAAGATTATCCAACGTAAAATAGCACTACAGAACATCTGATTAAAGCCTCCCCACAGAACTTGTACTGTGAAGGTTCTAATTTTACATTTTCAGTAACATCCAACAGTGTTTTGGCTAAAAGCTGTTAGAAATAGGTCAAGCATAAAGGAGCGCCTATAAAAAAAGGATGTATGCCGAGCTAAAAGGCTATGCTTTCGCATACTTTGTCTAATTTCAGGAAAAGTAGGCCAACTAATGCTTCTAGGTTGCTAAAGTTGTCGTCACTAACTTGACATTCAGCTTGAGCAGAAGTCCACCTTCCAGTCCAGCTCAACACCGCAGACGCAGCAAAGTTTGCCATGCATGCACAGCAATCTGACATGTGCAGCTGCACTCCCGACGAACGCATGCATGCGCACGTTTCCACGCCACACATAACGCCGTCTGCTGAAGTGATGAAACAAACGCACAAAACCGTCTCAAACAGAGTCAAAGCTGATAAAAACGAGTCCGGATTCATTATTTCAAAATAAAAGACTAGATTCTACATTCAAAAATCGCTGTAAACGAACCTGTCATTTACTTTTGACATTAACTGGATATACTGGTGAATATGACGTATTATACTGGTACAAATACTTATTGAAATATTCCCAAAATTTATTTCAGTCCCAGGAAACACCTTTTAGATCTTTTTTTTTTCAGATTTTCAAACTTAAAGTGAAACAAATATTATAGCAGAAGCCTTTACTTATATATTTCGCCAAAATAAATAAAAAAATGTTTCAAAAGGTTTGGACACGTTTTTTTCTCCTCTCCAGTACCAATTGTGATACCCGGGCTTTGGGTATCATTTCTGGTTCTCCACAAAAACTCAAATAAATCCTGTGATTCATCACAAATTTTTCTTGACGACATTTGTGTCGATGGATTAAACACTAGACTTTGGGTCAAAGCGCACTGGACTCGTCTCCTGAAACGCTGAACAGGAGCTGCAGCGCGAACAGCGATAACGAGACTTCAGTTACACTGATATATTAATAGACAGCAGAAAAATGCACGCTTTAAGAGGAGGAAGATGAAATGGATAAATCCAGAGAGCAGAGGATTTGTATATTCTTTAGAAGTGCTGAGACAGAGGATGAATGCCAAAGATGAAAGGAACACAGTTAAAAGAGAAGTGAGAGATAACAAAACAAAACAAAAGACAAAAAAATAAAATGAGTAGGACCGCTGGAGAGAACATCGTTCAGAGTACAAGCTCCCTGGAGGCTCGGCTTTGACAGCCAGTGACATCACCACATGGGAAAAAGGCCCCTGAAACCACAATTAAAACTTTTCTCGTCGTGTCAGTCTCTTTCTCTCTCCCCCTCCGTGGCGTGGGAGACATCTATTAAAAAAAGTCTGTGCTGCCCTTTGGGGCTTAAAACACACCATTACAGCCACTGAGGAAAAAAAAGATAAGCTCAGATATTACAGTAAAGACTGGAGCGCTTTAACGGAGAGAAGACAGAATTGTTATCTGGAGTGTAAATATATTCACCTGTTTATCTCTGTGCTTTGCCTATGAGACACGTTACAGCTAGTGTGTTACTTCCTACCAGCAAGCCACTTCTTTTTCAATCTGTGTCAGAGCGCAGGGGAGAAATGGGCAGATGAGAGGAAAGGAAAAGCAGCTAAAAGTACCAGAAAAAGCACATAAGGGAAAAGCTTCTGCTCATGTTCTGCATCGCCGAGGGAAGATGAGTATAAGAAAGGTTGATAACAGAGCCTGAGCGAGGCTTATTTTGCCTTTTTCTTTTTTTTTTTTTCCAAAATGTTTCTAACCCGCATTTTTGTGAGTTTCTTTCTCACAATGTCTATTCAACTTTTTTTTTTTACTATCAAATAACTCTTCAAAAATGTACCATGTCACAAGATCTTTTCTTTGACTTATTTTAAAACAAAAACAACTGATTTCATCGGTTTTTATTGGACAGAGATTTCTCCTACAAATAAAATCCCTCTGAATGTCTAACTTGTACTTTGTAGTGTGAATCTGTGGACATGTTTCACACCCAGCTGCAGACAGAAAGCAACGGGCTTCTTTTTTCCCTCTAATTTTGATTAAAATGAAAAACACAGCTCATTTTCCGCCTTATGGGTTGGAAGGAGGTCTTTCTCTTTTAGCAGGATCCCATATATTATTGATCTTAAGACCTTTGGATGTGCAAATGTCTTTTAACAAGACCAGAGAAATTCACTCTCTTGTAAGAAGAGCTCCATTGTTGTTTTTTGATCTGTTTATGTATTTGTGCACAAATAGAAGAGGGGGGGGGGGTTATGTGTCATCGTAATGCGAAGAGAAGACTACCCACCTAAAGGGCACGTTGATGAATATTCATGCGAGTGTGTGTGTGTGTGTGTGTGTGCGCGACTATGAGTGTACTGCTCCGCAGCATGAGGGAAGCCATATGTCTGAGACGATCAGCAGGTCAGTCACAGTTCATGAAGGCTCGAGTCAGAAACAACCCACCGACTCCAGCCATGTCAAAAGCACTTTTACGGTATTTACATTCTCGGCTGAAACACTACTCCTAATGAATATGTGCATACGGCATTTCAGAGTGGAGCTGAGAAGGGCAACCGATGTCGCTGTTTACTACTTTATCAGAAATGCATTTCACAAACCGCCACTTTGTAGTCTTACAGCGGCGATGTCACCTCACCCGACACTCTCCCCCCAGCTGTGATGTGTTATCTGCGACATGACAACATTTTTTACATATCACAAACATATGAAGCAATAATACGTATAGCTTGACTAATAAATAGGTTGGACACTATCTGGTAGCTGAAAGGGAAAAAAAAAAAAAAAAAAAGAAAACAGCAGACTGGCGGTAGAAAAACAGCATCCAGCAATAACAGGATGCCACTGCCTTAAGGGTTTGTACACCCTTGATGGTTTATAGGACAGGCCTGAAGGCTAAATTGGCCAAGTGGCCCAGCTTCAGAAACATTCTAGTTGGACAAGACGGAGCCGGCATTAAATATACATACAAACATGGGGCTGTACACATTTAGACTAAATGAGTTTCCCACTCCATCAAGGAGAACAGATACTGTCCAATTTGATGAGATGCTGCCATTAAGAAAGAATCTACGCATACTGAAAGAAAACCAATAGCTGTACAAAACATAAAGGTAAAATATTGACGGGATGAAGATTTTGTCACTAAACAGCTTGTGCGACCAAAAAGTCCGACCCCACACCTGAGACTTAACATAATGAATCTGCATTATGACTGGTTTCTTCTCCAAGTCTGCAAAATTCACTTATATTCATGCTGTACTCGGGTGCTTTTAATCAATATTTATCAATAACCTGTTAATAAGCCCCTGGCTCCTACAGCATGTATGGATAGCTGAGCAGTCCTTCTTGTTGGAAGTTAAACACAGAGTCATCTAGGGATCCACAAGATGGGGCGACGTGGGAGAGGGGCCGTGGGGGCTCTTGTTACTTGTGTCGATGACTCAGCAGAGCCTGGGGCCCCGAGCAACAAGACAATGGGCCCCTGTGTGCAAGAAACATTGACACAACCTGTCCTCTCTCTTTTCCTCTCCACGCTCACTGCAGAGCTCTCTACCTACCGCTCTCGTTCATTCGTTCTTTCGCTTACTGACAGAGAACAGGGAATGTTAATTGAAGGCTGTGAGAACCAGGAAGAAAAAAAGGAAAGGGCTCGTAACGCTAGAGAAGGGGGATAAAAGCAAAGAGGGATGTGTGTCGCGCTGACGCGGTACAGTAGAAACGTGAGATGAGACTGGTGGCAAAATGATCGGTAACTGAACGATGGAGAAGGATGGATGGAAAAAGCTGCAGTTTAAGGGCAACAAACGGCTATCAGGTGGAGGTGAATGGAGGGTTTCCAAGAAATAACCAGGGTGTTAAACAAATAAACAATACACTGGGAACAGTAATTAGTATATTTGCACTGCTAAAAACCACAACTGAATAAAAAGCTGGTGTCTTACGACAGCCAGAAACAAGAGGACGGACTACTGGTGCACGCTTGTCATTAAAAGGTGAACGTTTACACTAAGGAATTATTAAAGCAATCGTTCGGTTTAACATGATGATGCATTTGGATTAAGAATTTGTCAGAGTAATATACGATCACCCTGCAAGCCTTTAATGACAGTTTGAAACACTATTCTCAGCTCTAGTCTGTGTATTTGGTCAAAATATCACCAAAATTCAGTATAAAAGCTCCTTTTTCAATCGCGTCTTTACTGCTATCTTCAGAAAGGTTGACTTTTAGGGCGTGGAGTGACTCCGTCCATCAATTCTGTGGGGCGCGTCTCTTTTAAAATTGGTGTTAAAGATGTAGTAACTTTCAAGGAAGAGCAAATGCAGTAAGATGGGACATGAGGTGAAAATAAAAACTGGGAGTGCTGGATAAATCTTCTCTGATGTGGGCCTGTGATGTCATACTCTCCTGCCGATGTATGGTTTACTAAAATTATGTATGGTTTACTAAAAAAAAAATAAAATACAAATTGATAGAGAAAGGCCACCCAGAGTGACAGGGCTTTGTTATATCAGAATTTTCAAAGCTGATAGCAACTTCACAAATCCTTATAAACTGTCTCAAGCAGAGAGAGGCATCATTTTAAAATAGAAATTTGGAAACACTGCTTTTTTTTTTTTTTTTTTTTTTTACCTTTTACAAAGCCTTGTTTTCACATGTTAGCATTTAAAAAGGTAGATTTCATTAGATAAATGTACTGGGCTTCAATCATTGGCGCGTCGCTATTACCAGGAACGGCCCCACAATGAGAGTTTTCAGGACCTGTACTGGCCGGGCGGGTGGGGAGGGCGCCGTTCAGCCATCTAAATGTCCTCTGAGTACTTGAGCACCCACTTCAAGTCTGTAAAACAGAAATGCCGTAGCTATCTCAACTCTTTGAACGTTGATCTTGTTGATCAGTTTGTTTTTCTTCTTCCAGTCGTCACGCGGGGAAGCAGAGCACTACCACCATCAGGGGGCATGGGAGTGGTAGTTTCCCCAAGTCGGTGGAGCCCACCAGGCCCGCCAGAGGAGGTCGTCGGCCCCGCTACAATGCCAGCCTTCTAGGAAAAGTCTACTAGTGTTAAACCAAGAGCAATTTATTTTATTCTATTCTTTCCTAATGGATGCAACAATGTGAATGACTAAAATGTGTAGTTTTCCTGTTTGGCCTGGTGCATAGTACGTTTTGTGAAAAGTTACAGACGCAAGGTTTGTGCACAAGATTATGTTTACGTACATGATTTCAAAACCGGTTAACAAAATCTGACTGTGTAAAGGTTTTAGTTCAGTTGGGTTCAAAACATAGTGATGAGTTGGCGAGACAAACGTTTATTAACCTGTTCACTATGTTGTTTATTCAACCTCGTTGTAAAAATACTGCAGACTCGCTCCAAAATCCACCACAACAGTTTACATGTGCAATTCACTTAAAACAAATTCTGCAGGGAAGAAAACAAATAAAAGATCATAGTAATGACAACAAGAACTTAGAAGTAAAGGTCCTGCAGCTTATAAAGGAATGGTGACCTAATCGGTTAAATAAGTAATAATAAATAAGGGTTTCGGCCTGTTTAGAGGACATACAGTATACAGACACACTCTGTACTACAGCTACGAATATGACTGCAGTGAGGGCAGCTCTTCAGGTAGTTATTCTTTAAAAAGCATGGTATCGGTAAGCTTTGTACATGTTTTGAACATGAGCAAACCGACAGTGACACTGCAGACAGATATACGGTTTAAAGGATAATATCTTTTGGTTCAGCTGCACCCAAGCTCTCTGTGCACGGGCGCTCTGCAAAACAAGTGTCAATGTCGCTCATTTGTTCCTTATCTTTTTTATCTGGCGTCTTTTTTATTTTTTCCTGAATGGGAGATTGATCAACGTATAGTCAACATGCTCCGTTTGTGCAGGCACAAATATTTTGTCTGCCCACGGAGCTTCCGTTTACCCTTCTGAAATGATGATGATCACAAAGTCTACATCACGCAGACCACCATAAAAAAACTTTGTGTATCACGTGTTTGTGTATCCCTGTGAATTTGGAGTGTGTAGGGATGTGGTTATTTTAATCTATGATAGATAAATCTAACCAACAAACAAGATTAACATCGTAAATAGCAATTATGCGTTGAGAGCAGAGAGTAAACAAGAAAGGGACTTCTCCATCAGGTTATTTACATAAAATAAAACTATACCTTCCAGTTGGCCAGTTCCTGGAACTCAATGATCTTAATGAAGCCTCCCATTAGGATTCCTAGAAATAATTAGTAAAGAGAAACAAATCACATCACTAATAACATATTTTGCTGTTTTAATGCACATGCATTACAAAAAAGCATTTAAAAGGATGAAATAAATGGAAGCCTAGTAAATGTCTAGTCCCATATTTAAGGGATATAATTAATATGAATGATGGAAAAAAAATGCTGTTGTCTTAGTTAGCCCCCCCCCCCCCCAACCCCTTGGGCCTTCAACTCTCTTGCCACAGATCCCTGAACATTCATCAAAAGAGAAACACAAAGTTCTGTGAAGGGCAGAGAAATATAAGCAATAAGGACGGAAAAAGAAATATAAGCCTCAAAGCAAAGCGCAAGACTCAGACATCGTGAGATGGAAAAGGATGCTGCAAAGAAACACGAAAGCAGAAACGATGAGGAAGGAAGGCCAGAGACTGTTACTGCACAACAGCACCTCCTGATACAAGTACTGATATATGCTTCCTGTCACTTGCAGAATGCAGGCTGCACTAGAGCAAAAGGCCTTCGGGTCGATCTGGATGTGTGTCAGCGTGTATACGTGCACAGGGATGCAAAGTGCATGTCCTAATTTTGACTAAGACTGCAAATGACATCACAGCGCTCAGATTTACTCAGCCGGGAAGACTCGTGTTTGATTTAGTTGAAAAAAATCTGTTTGGATTATATTCATACCAAGATTAAAACATTTATTAAATCTCAATAACAAAAGTAGAACAATTAGAATTACTTAAAATTAGCTGCCGGTTTACAGTCCATTTAGCCTCAACCCCTTTCAAACAGAACATCAAGTGTGCAGGGTGTGAAGGAGGATAACATAAGTCCTGACATCCTTGACTGAAGAAACATTTTCATCAAGAAAAACTCACCGAGAGACACAACAGCCACACTCTCTGGAAGAAAATGCAGCTTGAACTTGATAAGCAGGTGCACCAATATGATGCAAATACCTGGGCAAAGTGGAAAAGACAGTTAAATGAATATTTAGGACAAATACATTCATGTTCAGCAAGTCATGTCGTACCTGCCCAGATCAGCCCACCCCCACCCCACCCACCCACATCATACAACACAAGGTCTTTGCCTGGCTTCTTTCCTTCAGATAACTGATGATGATGATGATGATGATGATGATGATGATGATGATGATGATGATGATGATGATGAAGAGATTAATGCCACCACTTAACGCATTGCATGCATTTGTAATAATTTTGCAAACTCCACGTGTATGCAAATATGCACAATTAATTATACAGGCCGTAATAAGAGTGAGACAAATGACAATTTTTACAGATGATAAAAACTGAGCAAATGGAAATTAAAAGGTGTGGACACTGTATGCAAAACTAAAGCCAGGAAGGGCGGGCAGATAAATTTTTGACTGTTGTTAAGGGAGAGATGTTAAATGTAGCCAAATGAAGACATGCAAACCCATGAAGGAATGTGTGCTTTCTAGACTGCACTTCACATGGTTTCTCAGTTATTGACCTGCAACCGCTGAGGAGCTGATGTGAGCTTTAAAATACAAATAACTTGGGTGTATCGACATGCAGATTTGTAAATGCTATCTAAACTAACATTCAGAATAACAGTGTAATATTTCCACAAAGAAAGTATGACTTCATAGTACCATTAACTTTCACATATGCTTCATCTCTGGCATGTACTCTAACTTTGGTGAACTGAACTAATCCCCGTAATGGGCACACGTCTGAAGAATCATTTCATTACTTCACAAAATGCAACCACATCCTTTCCTGCATCCACTTGCAGCATCTTTCAGTCACCACCCACAAAGTAGTGGAGCGGTTGAACATTTCCTCTCCATTAGCAGCGATATGAGATCAGAGCTGCTATGTG